>VKOC01006506.1:0-28533 GCA_009364415.1 Spea multiplicata
GTTCTCACCCTATTGAGAGTGTGCCTTGACGTGGCGGGAGAGCTTAATTATGCTTTGGCCAATTCATAGAACCAAAACCTCCCATTTTAGTCAAGCAATACTGTAGACAGTACAGTATTGAGTAATATCAATTCTAGGAAAGAAGGAAGTGAAATGCAAATAAGTTTCTAGAAAAAAAAATACAACGCTGCATACATCACTTAATGTATCATGATAAATGCATAGATCACAGTATGTAGTGCATTTATCATCCAGAAGGGGCCAGGTATGCTGTATCTCTTTAGATCGTTCCCTCACTACACTCCATCACCGTTTCCTATGACCTGACATACATACAAAACAACAAAGTCATGTTACTGGAAGCAGCTTTGATTTTGTATCCAATACTAAGAAATGGCTGAACCGGGTAAATACCACAAAACAGTTAATATCAAACATATAAAAACAAGACCCACCATTGTTAAAAATAATCCAAGCTCCGCTTTCTAATGCAGTGAAAGAAGAAACAATGAGTTATATGATGATTTTTCATGTAACCTTATACTGGCAACATGACAAATTAAAATGACTTATTTTAGAACTCTCTGCTTAAAGAAAATCATGAATGATTATTTCTAAATATGTATATATACTGTATATGTATACAATACTATTCAAAAGTTTGAGGTAGCTTCAAAATGTCCTTGGTTTTTAAAGGAAAGCAAATTGTGTCCATTAAAACGACATCAAATGGATCAGAAATACAGTGTAGACATTGTTAATATTTTAAATGACTTTTAGAATGACTTTTTTAAAATGACTTTTAAATGATTTTTAGAATATCTTCATAGGCATACAGAGACCCTTTATCGGCAACCATCACTCCTGTGTTCCAACAGCACTTTGTGTTCACTAATCCAATTTTAAGTTTAAAGGCCGATTCATTATTAGGAAACTGTTTGAAATTAAGTTACAATAGCTAGAAATGTCATTGTTTTCCAAGAAAAGTGACTCCAAACTTTTGAACAGTTGTGGATATATATACTATTTGGACAAAAGTATTGGGACACTTGACCATTATACCAACAGGAACTTTTCTGACATCACATTCGAAATAAATAGACATTAATATGTAGTTGGTTCCCTCTTGCAGCTATAACAGCTTCTCTCCTGGGAAAGTGGAGAGTTTCTGAGGGAATTTTCTGCCCATTCATCCAGTATAGCATTTCTGCTAAGTTGGAAGCATAGCATTGTCCAAAATGTCTTGATATGCTGAACCCCATTGAACATGTTTGGGATGGGAAATTTCAGGAAACAATTAGAATTGGCTCCTCCAGTCTCTCAAATGTTGGCTTTACTGACTGTTTGTGCAACGCTGGCTCTAGGGTATGCTCAACCTCAACCACTTCATTTACAGCATAGAGATAATGGGATGGGAAGGGGGGCGTTTTAAGATTTGCTTTTCACCTTTTTTTCCTAACCAATTGGTGAAGGTTATCTCATACAAAGTGACACTGTTAAATGTTCAGCCAATGAAGTGCCAATTTTGGACAGGATAAAATTACATATGCCACACAACACTGGTGTGGTAAAAAGTAGAGTTTTAAGCTTCTCTAAACTGACCTTTAATTATTGTCTGGGGGCTGCTGTTATCTCTCACCAGCAAGGTACAATCTCCTGCACAGCATGTGACTGGACACACAAACCCATGTTACATGGAGGCAAAAGTAGGCAAGTGGAGAAACATTTTTGAAGAAGCACAAAGAAATGGGTAATGTAAAGATGAAAAAAGAAACAGGCAATGTTAAGGACACAATGGTCGGCCAAGAAAACGCAGTCGAAAGATGTCCAGCAGTTCCATCAGCCAAGCATTGGCAGAAAATAGTGAGACTCTGGTTCACTCATCTGCTGTCCGGAGAAGTCTGGTGAGATGTGGTCTTGCGGACAAAAAGCCATACCCCCAATGTGGAAAGAAGGCAAAGTGACTCAACCATTCACGAAAAACCACTGGTGCTGAAAAATGGCAGCAGGAGATCTGGACTAAAATATTTGGTTGCAGCATAACGCAGTTTGTTCACAAGGGTTGGAGAGCTGTATAAGAATGAGTGTTTGCAAGCAACAGTAAAGAATGATGGAGGTTATTTGCGAGTTTGGGGCTTGCATTTCTACAAATGTCTTGGATCATGAAGAGAAAAAGACAACTGAGGCTGTCTAAATCCACAGAAGAGCTGTGGATGGTTCTCCCCGATGTTTGGATAACTTACCTGCCGAGTTCCTTGAAAAAATGGCTTTCATTTGTACCTAGAAGAATTGATGCTGTTTTGAAGACAAATGGTGGTGACCTTAAATGTTAAAAATCAACTATTACTTTTAAGAATGCTATTTTTGAAAGCATTCTTTTTATACGGCATTTGTTTACACCTGCCTAAAACTTTTGCACAGTACTGTACGTCAGAAGTAAACCCTGTCCCAATAATATAAATAGAGAAAATGTACTAAAATGCCCCAACTAGCATTGCATCAATTTGTAGATTTACACTTGTACAGTACACAATGCACCTTTACGTCGCAACCTCTTCTCACTGAATATATGTTTATTACAAAATAAACAACAGCAGTGAACTAAATGTTTATTGGTTTTAGTGAATAAAAGCACAGCTGTCCGATTGGCACCTTTAACACTACGACTTTATAATTTATGCATTGTTTGTATCATAATGTTAAGGCTCAGCAGTTTTTTCAATCCTTGCCTAATTTTTATTTTACAATGACTTTGATTATTAAATTGAGCAATTTTAAGTATATGTATGAAAATGTATATTTTTATAGACCCATCATGTATGTGCCAAGTGACTATTTTATAGTAGAACTGTTTTAATTTGCCTACAATAAAGATAATAAATAATTCACAAGGGATAAGTGCACCAAGACATAAATGTAACATTTGAAGGAAAGAGGCATTGTCCCGAAGTGCTTGTAATCTAAGCAGCCTGTGGTTAGGATGGTTCAGATACTAAAAGTTAGTTAGAAAGAGTGCTCATCCGAGCTAATATCAATTTACTGTCTGAGAATAACACACGAACAAGCTACTATTTAAACATAAAGGAAAGCATTTGTTAAAAGAGAACTTTTGTGAAATAAAAGAACACTTTAGGTGATTAGCATAGCATTTAATAGAGGATCCTCTTGTGGCAAACAATAACCTTCTGTTTACGTGAAAATAGAAAACCAGCTAGAAACAATAGAAACAGTTACTTACTTTATGACTTTTCCACCTGTAAAATTTCACGCAAAAGATTTCACACAAAAGCCAATTAGGTGGGAACCAAGTCATAACACGATGTAGATCAGTTTTTATTAAAGCTGCTGTGCCACCAAATCTGTTGAGTTTCGGAACAAAATCAAGAGATAGGGACACATTTTCAAGTACTGTTCAATGTGCAAACCCTTCTGAGAAATGGGAAATTTTGTCTTGATTTTGTTGGGAACCCCTTATTGTCATGGGACACAAAACCCAAATAGGTTGTTCTCTTGGAAAAAAAATAAAACATCTTAAAAATATCTGTGTTGTTTTTATTTGATTACACCAACGCTAAATACTGCACAGACCATACATGTTGGATATTCCAGCTTACGCAAATGTATTTTTATTTAAAATTCAATAAGCTAGTTGTTATGAGGTGAGGATACACATAATTCTTGGCCTGTATGCAGCCCTCGAGGACTGGAGTCATGCAGCCTTAAATTCAATTTTAGAAGAAGGAATAAATTGCAATTTAGCTTCATTTTATTTGCTTAATATACTAGAGTGTACAACCTATGTTGTAGAACAGGGATCCCCAAACTCGGCCCTCCAGCTGCTGCAGGACTACATCTCCCATAATGCTCCTTCAGCTAAGGGGCTGGCTGAGGAGTATGGGAGATGTAGTCCTGCAGCAGCTGGAGGGCCGAGTTTGGGGATCCCTGTTGTAGAACATCACCTTTAAACATTTAAGTCAGGTTGATATTTCCGTGGATAATGACAGTAAAACCGAAACCTAGAAGAAACAAGTAATCTGTAAGATGTCCATCATGTACACATATACATGTTGAAGCTGTGACATATCTATTAATATATCTTTTCTGCCGTCTCATAAATATGTTGTTCAATACTTCCTCATCAGCAATAGTTTGGAGTGAAATCTTGGTGGTAAAAGTGACAAGAGGAATATTTGAAAACAACGTTATTATAGTGTACATCTTAGAAGACCCTACATATTTGGTGGATGCCAAATGAAATAAGCTGAACAAGCGGTTGTCAATTATGAAACCTCGTCTATTTTTTTTTTTGCCAAACATCTGCTACATTTTTCTATCAAGAGAACCTTTAGCTGCAAAGGCCAGAGAATTGCGGACCTCTGACTTTTAGGGCAGGCTGTCTCCAAAGAAGACCTTTTGATCACAATGCTCTTTTATTGAGATTTGACTTCACATCATGGCTAATCAATAACTTGCAGCCCTCCAAGTCCCTTGTTATATACATGTCTCACGCAATCAGGCAGTGAGAAGCACTAATTGATGAAAAGTCAGTGTATCAGGTACCAGGAGCCCTCAGGCCATAGATCTGCTAATATACTTTATCTTCCAATGCATTCCAGCAGAGGTAGTGGAGATAAAATTTGGAGACATGACAGGCAAAGAAAAGAAAGATCAATTTCTGTCACTTGCCAACAATGTTTACTGCTTTTCCGGACGTTGAGTGGTATTTTTTTTCATTGCTTAGGGGAACATAACCTTTTCGTAAATGGAATTCTGGGGCTTGTCTGCATTTTCAATTATTTGATCTCATAAAGTCTTAATCTGTGTATCTGTCGCAACAGTTTAATATTCTGCAAATAGCAAATGAATGCACATTTGTTTGTCTTTTACTAAACAAAATGTGTTCCAGCTTCTCGCCTTTCTTTTATTCTCAGACAGACAAATCCACTATATTGCTTGCCTTAACCCTTTCATTACCAGTGGCATCTTAAAAAGAGCATTTGGTATAACTTTTTGTTTTTGGCAGGCAGTGCTTTGAAAGGTCACCACCTGGGAGCCGAGATGTGCGGCAGCCAATGGCAGAGCCGGTATTAGGTGATACAATTCCTGTCCGTTCTCTTGACCTCATCTAGAGCAAAGGCTGCCTAATCCAAATTCAGCGTAATCCTCAGTAACATAAATTAGGATACTTTCCCCCATGATAAACGCCTTAATGTGCCAAATAATAGCAGAATAAAAGTTTTATATATACAAAAGTTTAAACTAAAGCCAACATTGTTAACACTCTTTGTACTACTTAGCAACACACATCAAATGTCAATGTTTTTTAAGCTCAGTGCAAATACATTATTTTAAACTTTTTTTTTTTACATTTATTACATGTTATTCTTGTTACTTTGATATCTCATTAAAATGTTATAAGTGATCAAGCGATGACCTTGAAAAGCAATGCATAAAACATGAAAGTAAACCTCTGGTAAAATGCTTTTTCTTCTTCACTCCTCACTGACTGCGAACGGCATTTGTCTTCCCTTCCCCAATGACCCCAATGTGGAGAATTATGATGGAGGAGCCAAGGTATGCAGTTGTGTGCAGCAAATCCTTCGCTTCCATTAGCTTTCCCAACTGATGACAGCTGCAATATGTTAATAGCTTGTGTTTGGATTTCATGCCCTTGCCTCTACTTAGGGCACCATGCTAATTACCATGAGATGGTGACAACAGGTGCGCATGTCATTTCACATCAGCATCACCTCTATGAGAAAAATAGCTGGCAGCACCAAAAGCGACTAGAAAAATGTATACTTTAGTATGTTGCTCGCCTTTCTCAGAAGGATGGCGCTTTAATGCTTATGATTAAAGGTTTTGTACAGCAGGACTTAGATATATTTTTTGCAAGTGCAGTCATTTTAAACTCTCACATTTTCCTGCCTTTCTTAAAATAAGCATTTTTACATTTGGTTGAATAATGTAATTTATTGTACTGTTTGGGCAACATTTTGAAGATCTATAATTGTTGGGAGTTTTCCTGGTAGTAAGCATTTTTAATCCTACTTAAAACAGCTCATGCTGAATAGGAGAATGCATGAATTGCATCTGTTTTATGGTAATAACTATGGACTGTGCTTGTTACAATATTTAATTGTATGATTTTAGTTTTTTTTTCCAGGACATTTTTAGGTCCAGCACTAATTGATCATTTGCATAATTGAATTTTTATGGTTGTCAATGATATGTCTAAAAATAGTTATTGAACTGGCATTTCATTGCATTTAATAAATACCTAAAACAAATACAGACATTAAAAACCCTTCATTGTTATCTCATATATGGAGGCATTATATATTTTTTTGGTTCAATTCATATATTAGTTTCTAATATGTTAAATATGTGTATTTTTAAAAATTGAAATATAATTTTTTATTTTACATATGGGTTACATTGCAGGTAGTTATGAAATGGCGACAGAACAATGGTAGTAACTAAAATTACTCTAATTAATTAATTACTCTTTTGCCCCATCCAGTTCAACCATGCCCCATCTAGTATCACACACTCACCGTTTCCACCATGTCTCATCCAATCCCTATGCCGCCACCTCAGTTCCACCATGCCCAATCCAGTATCACACACTCACCCTCTCCACCATGTCCTATCCAATCCCCGTGCCATCACTTCAGTTCCACCATGCCCCATTCAGTATCACACACTCACCCTTTCCACCATGTCCCATCCAATCCCCAAGCCACCACCCCAGTACCCCCATACCCTGTCAAATTCTGTGTACCTCTTAAAGGATTTATTGACAGTTGTTTTTATGGTTTCTATACTTTTATTATATGGAAAGCAAGATATCTATATGTGGTACAACACAGCAATGTTACATGTGAAACATTGGAAGCATAGTTTAAATTTGTGCTCACTTATAGTTGATGCAGCAAGCAGTCTAAGTAAATGCACTCCAAAAAATGATGTATCTCCTGTAATGGTGTTGTAATGATGTTGTTCTGTTCAGAATATTTCCATTGCAATATCTCTATATCTATGTTTCAATAGTCTGTAGCAGAATACATCAAGACGAAAATATGAACTTTTTTATTTCAAGATTTTCATTACAAAACATACTCGAGAACAGCAGCGATACCAAACTATATTCCAATAATTATACAATGATTGCAGAAGAAGCAAAAGTAATTTTTGTAGAGCTTTCCATCTACATAGCATTGAAGGTCAGTCAATCATAAAAAAAGTCTGATAATTACAGATCAGGATAACACATTGTATATTTGGTAAAGCAGTCTAGTGTGACATAGCTAGCCAACATCCTATCAAAATATTGCTCCCCAGGGAAGCAGGTCATTTACATATGCTGTCATGCTAATGACTGGACTTGGCAAAATATTCTTGTTCTTAACCAAAAATGTTTTACCTCATTGAGGAGCACATAACACACACACACACATCCTAACCCCTACCCCCATAACTAACGCAATCTAACTCACGCACATTTACTCTAACATACTCACCATATGACACATACGAACACACGTTCACTCTAACACACACTTACATTGCCTAGAGCTGCTGCACTTTTACAGCAGAGTCATGTAACATCATATTATGTGACCCAGGTCACCCCATCCCAATGGTAACTTGGGTTTCTTTGAGACTGGAAATTTTTGTAATAGAGCAGGAACATTGGAAATTCACTTTAACACTTCTGTATATTTGACAGCAGTTTTTGAAAGCAACATGGCTATGTGGCAGGACCTCTTTAAATTAAATAGTAGACGAACCTGCTAAGAAAAGGCAAATATATCAGGATACATATGTCTGTGTATGATTTAATATATGTAACTTGGCTGTGTTAAAGTTGAGGACGAGTGTGTAGTCAAATCTTCAATAAAAAACCAGCAAGGAGTAATATAATTTGCATAAGGATTATGAGTTCCCCCAGTGAAGCAATGAGAAGACTTTAGGGTATAACTCTTGCATAATTTTATTTCCAGGTTTTCTTTCTTGCTTTTAGGATCAATATCATGCATTTCAAATAGATTTCACAACACATGCACATGTTGCATATACGGCATAACTAAATGATGCCACAGAAGATTAGAATGCTCGTTACAATCACACATATCTTATTCAATCTATGTCAATTTGCAGAGTTCACCCACAGCACAATATCTGCTTCCTGGACATGTTCCCCATAGAGCTCAGGGATGGAAAAAGAAGTCATTAGGGGTCCGTTCATCAAATTCTCCTAGCTGCATATCTGGGGCAAACTGGAACATGAAAGGAACTACATTTATTAAAGAAGCAAAAATCCCACTGAAAGCAATTGATTTTTTTACTCCTTTAAAAAAGTACCAATGCGGCAACCTATAGACTTTGATTGTGAATCTCAAACTTCTCCACAATCATCTCTCAGTATCCCTTTCACAGATGTAAAAAAAAAAAAGAGACAGATATATCAAATGCACAAAAAAAAGCTCACAATCTGAACCATGCGATACTAAAACAACGCCTGGAAAAATGGACTAAATTACAACTAAATCTAGAATCGGGTTTCTCCCTTCTAAAAGAATTCTATATTTCATTCACAAATCTACGAGCAAATATTTATATAATAACATGCAGTCATTTTTAAATATTACTGCATGATATATAAACAACGACATCTTCTACCAGAGATCAGCCACAGCATCTCAAGATCAGCTAATCTTTAATCTCTAATTCACATCAGGATACCAGATGTTAAAATGTTAGTATATTTTGGATGACGACAAACCAAACATCATTTAAGGAACATGTGCTGAATGGTAACATGAATTTGCAGTAATGGATCTTGTTTAGATAGTTTCCAGCATGCAAAGCTTTTCTGAACTTTTACGTCATGGCTGTCTTATCAGACAACAGTTTGTGCTAATTATCACATTTCACTTGAATAAAAAGCAAATGAAAAATAATTTAGAATTAGCTGCCTGCAATTATGGAAATATAACGACACTACTGTCCAAATGTGAGATCTTTTTTTACAGATCGGTATAGATTCACATTCAGTGTTTCCCATCTTTGGCTGATACAGCTGCATACAGAATGCTGTATTATACAAATCTGCTTGAATTGTTCGCCATATCTTTTCATTAAATTAATAAAAGTGACAACCGGGGGGGAAAAGTAGCATATATAATGCAGATAACAGCAAAAGGGAGATGCAGGAAGTTAGGAAATGAAAACTCCTTAGTGACTTAGTGAACTATATATTTAAGCTAAATCCAGTCAAAGCATTATTCCAGCCAAGATGTTGTACTTTGTGTGTCTTTTCGAACCCACCTGCCATGAAAACATGTTGTTTCAGTTAATACAGTATATCTAGGTTAAAAGCCGCAAACAGCACCAACTGGGCTGCAAAAATACGTTCAGTAATATACACATCCAAGTGTTAAAGGGACACTTCAGTGTCCGAGACTTCAACAATGTGTACTGTGTATTAAAGTACTTAGTAAGTGCTGTAATACGCATTCTTCAAATCTAGGGAAAAGTATTTTAAATCCTCCCATTTTCCTAGGGAGAAGCTGCAGCTCCAGAACTGCAGTGTATCCCTCCTCCTGATGTTTAGTGCCACTGGTGGGAGGAAAGAGAAGCTTCTGAAATCATTGAGAATCCGCCTAACAAGGGCTGGAACCGACTTCATAGTATCCTAGTTTATGGCCATTTACAGCCATTGGTCTATTCACTAAGATGTCCAGTGGTTGGTAGAGTCAGGAGTTAACTTGATCCAGCAGTGGTAATTTGCCGTTGCATACTAACAATTGTTTGCAGAGGGAACAATTCCCCCCCACACACCTTGTGTGTGGTGGGTAACTGGGGGGGCTTCCTGGGGTGCATATAGACCTTACCTATAACCCATCTGCCATCCCCTTCTCCTGGGGGCTTAACATTTATTTCAAAAATATCCTGTTCCCGGTCAGAAGGGGGTTAAAATAAATTAAAAGCATTTCAGGGGGCTTTGTGGGCTAAAACACTACTTCTTCTTTTAATGTTTCATTCCATATGTGTCTATGTTTTGGTGAGCCATCCAGTAGCCATAACCTTGATTTTCCTTAGAAGTACCTATGTTATTTGAGACTGTAATGGGACAGAGAAATGTGGATATGCAGAAATACCAACACTTCTTAATTTGCTTTCCTGTTCTGTTGGACTGTCTTTAGCTTAGTAAGCAACCAGGTACCGTGCATGGGGGAAAAACGAGGAGACAAGGTTTCTCTGGGAGGAATTCCCCATCGTATACAACTAAGCCCATACAATGTGAGCAAAGCAATGCATGATGTCATGCATGGTCCCAGGTGGGACATTTTTAATCTGGTAAGTGTAGACTCCAATAAAGAAGCCTTCAGTGCAAGATTTTGTTTTACAATAGATGACCGATTAGTCTCAATCTAGTTGTTCTAATTTTTTTTGTAATTAGAACAAAAGTGCACTGTATTTCTAATTTTCTAAATATGATTATATCCTATCTGCAATTAATGCGAAAAAACAAAATAAATTCAAATTTAAAACTGTGATTAATTTTTGATGTGACTAGCCCTGCATATTATCGCCCGCTATTGTGTGGAACGATTCAAAAAATCTCCTTTATTTATTGACCCTAAATACACAACAGTCAGAAAAGATAGCATGTGCGAAAATATTTATTGGAGAAATGTTTTTCTCAAATGAATGATTGTACAACTGCGTTTTTTTTCTCCCGAAAGAAACATGATAATCTTGCAGTGATTACACAGCACTCGAGCTGATAAAATGTGTAACATGTAGACGTAATTTTATTGAGCTCTTTCACAAGGACAAAGCCATTACCAAACGATCCAGAGAAATGTGTCTCCATTCTTCTACATGTCTTAAATTTCATTTCAAACCTTAAAGCTTTCATTTCTTCTTCGTTATTACAAATAATTATATCAATATTTTTTGCCGGGATTATGAACGGCTGTTTCTGCATGAAGGCAGTCTGAATTTATTCACCTTAAGGATATATTGTTATCACATATAATAACTGCAGCATGATAATTATCATTAATTATTCATCTGGATTAAGAGGCAAATGGGTTTTCATTCAATGGCCTTCTAGAGTGCTATTCATTGATGCAGAGAGCTGTGCACCGGTGTGACTAATTCCTACTCGATTTGGTGCCATTGTTGACATTTGATTGGTCTCACATGCCTTTATTTGGAAATATTATGAAAGAAACAAGTGGCTCATCTAAGAACACAGCTTCTAAAACAGACATAAGGATTTTCTTCCTCTGTGTTAACCCATTGGTGGCAAAAAAAAAAACCCAAGGCAGCTGCAGTCTGCAACAATCCAATAATCTCATCTAAGGATTAAATAAAAACAGTAATTGGGCGATAAAGATACTTATTTCATAAAATATAGTAAAATAAGAGGATAAAGTATAATTTCAAGCACGATGTCTTGATCAGTAATGTTGATTTATACATTGATTTTCTTAATGAATTTTTCGTGTTGGTTTAAATGCTTACATAGAAACCTGAAATTTGAATTTCAGATTTTTGAAAGATCTGTATAAATGTATATATATATATTATTTTTTTTACTGGCACAATTTGCATAAAATTTGCATAAAATCTGCATAAAATCTTAATATATATATTTTTTTATTATATTTTTTACTTGCACAATAAAATCTTAACTAGTAATTTATATGTGGGAAGTTAATAAATTAATCAGATATAATACCAATCATATTTTTGTACAAAGTTACAAATCAGTGCACGTAACTAATGGTAGTTTATATTGTTTGTTAAACATACATAGGTAATAAATTCTAAACACATTATTGGCAGAAACAATGTACCATAAATGTTACTTTTTAGCCTAGAGTAAAATTTTGTATTGATCATACATGATAATTTACATTTTGTCATATTTGGGATAGGATTTTTGGATACATTTTACTATAAAGAGTAAAAACAAACATCTTACTTTGTTTCAGCAGAAAACTTGTTAGTGGTAAAAATGCTAACCTTTTTTTTTTTTAAACCAAGTTTTTCTTTAAGTGGATCTGTTGCTTTCCCCAAGTAAATGAAATGATGTTCACAGATTAAATACCCATCAAAATGTGAGATGCCCAAAGAAGGGCCCTTCATTGAGTGGCATGACTATAAGTGGGGCAGGGCTCTTTGAAGGACCATTCACCTACCTTACCTGTCCAACAACTCATGCTGTGTTGAAGCACACAGATATGGAGTTATAGTGTGGTGCTATGCTTTAATACATTTCTTGGTGGCCACATGGGAGCTTTGATTTTATAGCTATTTGGGTCAATCAGGGGAGTTCTTTTGATCTCCTTCACAGACCCATGAGTCTCCCTACCCTAAAAAGTGAGGTATAAACGTAATACTTGAAACATAAGAACCAATAGTCTTAATTTGGTATTTAGATTTTTCCTTATTGTTAGCTTACTGCCTGTTGATTCAATGCAAAACCTGTAATTGTAATTAATGGATAAGTCAGCATGGTCATTCCATTGTTTGCTGGTGGTGATAATACCACTTACTTTTCAAACTTTACACCACTATGGCTTTTAATATTTACCATCATGAGCGTGATTTTGTAAATACCGGTAGTTTTAGTAACAAATTATTATTTGATATATTTGATGATATTTTTTTTTAAAATTTGAGTCATGAAGTTCATTGAGTTTAGAAAAAACAAATCCAAGGTTGTCAACAAACATTACCATAGTTCTCTAGCATTTTGATAAACATTTAGTGAATAAAATAGCGAGTCATAGTGGCCTAGAAAATTCCTATGGGTTTGACTAGATTCTGCTGGCATATGGGAGTCACTTCCTATTTAGAAAACTGTAGTACTGAGAAACGGAATCACATTGATGTAATTAATTATTATTTTTATGTTGTACATACCATTTCCTAATACTATAAATACAGCATGGCCATTTAAATGGAAAATTCTGATGACCTGTACATGCTACAGAGCTCTCTTAAAAACGGCAGATTTTGTAAGTGAAACCTGGGAAAACTTTTCTCATATATATTTTTGTTATATGTTTGTAATGTATTTTTTTCTCACACTCTGTATTGCTATTTCAAGATAACATTCAACAAAGTATCATATCTTCAATAGGGATTCTAGAGAAATATCTGTGGGACAGAAATCTAAAATGGTGGCCAGGAGTCTAAATTGGTAATTGTCCACTGAAAATGGTCACTCTACTCAAAAGTAAGTATAATTTTTATATTGAATTACTTAAACTACGGCTATGTATGTCTTTTGCAGTACATATTTGGTGGATTTGTCAATGGCTGTCCTGCAGCATGAAGAACACAAAAAAATCATGTACACTCAAGAATAAATCAAAATATCTTCTATTGAGCCAACCTTTCCCCCATAATGGTCTTTATCAGTGAAAAAACTAAAATATATTTTGATTGATTGTCTAGTGTACATGGTATAGTTTTGTGTTGTATATTACATGCATTGGACAGTGAGGGCTCGATCCCGTTACCTGTGGAACTTTATATTTTGAAATTCTTTTCTGCTTTTTTGTTATTTTTTTTTTTTTAATGAAATGACATAAATCTACCCCCATTATAACTGTCATTGTTATATGATTCTTTTCTTCCTGACACTAATCTGGTGACTGCCATTTAAAATTAAAAAGAAAAAACTAATAGAATTATTCTATTTTAAAACAAAATCCAGGGACATTTTTATGCGATGACGTAACAACAGCACAGAATGTGGATATAGGCAAATGGTGTCGTTTTGTGTCACACATTACTTTAAACACCTAATAGGGACGAGAGCTACTATGTGAAAATATAATTAAAAATAATGTAATAATTTGCTTTGTCGCACCCTTTGAATGTATTTACTATAATAAGCACTGCATCATTTGTAAAAAATAGTTTGGTTAGGGTTCTTAATATAACTGATTATGGTAGAATTATATATTATAATGGCATTTAAACAATTTTAAGCACACAAAACAGAATTATTTTGAAATATCATTATTTAGGCTTAAGGTTTAAGGACAAATAATAAACAGGACTATCTTCTACAAACAGGGATATCTGGTCACTCTGTTCTAGGGTCCGTGAAGTTGTCGTCACATTGTGGAACAGTAAAAAATAAAATCAGAAAGCCGGCCAGCATGCAGTCACTCAGCTGTCCTGTCAGACTGTCCATTGCCTTGAGAGCTCCTGTGGAAATTCTCCCTGATATCCGCTCTTCTAATTGAATCTGGGCATTGTGACATCGCTGGTGTACCAGGATTTGTTCACGACATCACCCAGGGGGACAAAAACTGGAAGACAGAAATGAAAGAACATGATAGAACTCATCTAACAAGTTTCAAGACAATTTTGTAGATCTAGTGTGTGACACAAAACAAAATGAATCCACTTTCTTTGTGCTTGCTATATCTTAAGCTGCAGACATAACCATTTATACTATGTTCTGCTATTTTTTATTTGGTGTCTTTTGGCAGACAATCACTTTTTTTATTTTGTTTAAGAATATTTAATATTTAAATTGACAGACAATGAGTGACACAGTTGGGTGAATAAGATTCTATGAAATGACAAATATCCCCGGTGAGTTATCGTAGCATATGCTAAAGTGGAATTGAAATGATTTTCCTTCAGTTTACCCATGGAGCAGTCATTCAACGTCATGCTAGAGTTTATGCAATGATCCCTAATAATAACCTAATTATTTATTAATGGAAATAAGATATCTCATTTGGGTAGAACATCTCTATGTAAATGAGTGAATTATCTATTCTAGATATATCTGAAGCATGGACAAATCCTGTTAATGCAGTTTGCCAAATAGGTTTCCCCTTTGCTACTTTTGTAATGGTGAAGAAATCTTTTGTTTACTTATGTTAATAAGTATAAGAGATTTAATTAAATGAACATGGAGCTGCTAGAAGGTAGTACCTCTATAAAACATTGTGATTATTTTTTATGTAATATCCTAGCAACGTTTGCAATATGTGTTACACGCTATATAAAGGCCTCACGAAGGACACTGTAAGGTAAATTGAAGCTGGAAAATGTACTTACTTTTATTATAAATGGTAAAATATATTTTTAGACTTTATCAGTGTAAAACAGTGCTGGAAATAGGTATGGAGGTGTATTCTTAGGACCAGAAACTACATTATGCATAAGCTCCTTGACAGGTGCTTAACCGCTGTGCCTTGAGGGTGGCCATCAGGTGACTACAACTGTTGGGTATCTACAGCTCCATGAATACAAACGCCAGTTTTCCTGTGGGTCACTGAATGACATACTGGGTGAGAAAATACTTCTTTTGCACTCTACCCATTTAGCAGAAGCTTACAGCAGGACACTTGTTGGACACTTAGATGCTTGTGGCCAGGGCCGGCCTTAGGAGTGTGCGAACTGTGCGGCCACACAGGGCGCCATGGCAACAGGGGCGCCTGACCGGGACTTAAATTAAAGCGTCTGGGGTTTTTTGTTTGTTTTTTTACTTTAGTTAACATCCTCCATATTAAATAAAGTTGTTTTAACTTTATTTAACATGGAGGATGTTAAATAAAGTTAATACAAACAAAAAAACCCCAATGTTTCAATTCAAGTCCCGGGCAGGGACGCCGAGCCGTCGCTAGTGAAGTTTTCAGCGACCGCCTGGCGCCCCTCACTCTCCGTGACTCCGTCGCGGTGCCGGCGTTTCATGGTGAACGGCGGAATTATTCTGGCGCTCAGCTGTGAAGCGCGCACCGCGGCAGATCGGGAAGACAGACGCCTCCCGCTCCCACCGCAGGACTCTGGCAACGAGGTAAGTAAGGATAGGGAGAAGGGCAGAGGGAGGGGGCAGTGAGAAGGGGCAGAGGGTGGAGAAGGGCAGTGAGGAGGCAGTGAAGAAAGGGAGTGAGAAAGGCAGAGGGGGGCCAGTAAACAAGGGATGGGGGGCGCCAGAGGAGTAGTCCGCACAGGGAGCCAGAACACTTAAGGCCGGCTCTGCTTGTTGTCTGCTGAAAGGGGAAACATAATTTCCCAAAGCTTGAACGCTGTCAACAGTTGAACACATACACACCTTTGATGATATTAGAAATCTTCCTTTGGTGGGGCAGAATGGTTAGGTTGTTGCATACAACCACCTGCCAGGTGCTGGGATGTGTATGTCATATACCCAGGGAAGGTGCCTCATTTGCCCCTGTTAAAGATGTCGCTGAACAAGCACATTGTCTGAAGCAAGTTTTATTTTTTCCGTAGCAGGTAAATTTTACGTAATGAAACATAATGGGGTAGAAATAGCATTTTTCTTGCAATGTTTGTGTAGGGTAGCTTTTCTGATAGTATACATAATGCATGTGATGCTTTCTGTATAGCCAATAAAATAATACATTCTTTTCAATGTAAAGAACTACTTTTAATTCGCAAAATGAAATATGGCGATCTTTAGAACAAAATAGCACAATAAATCCAACATCAAAGACTTCCCTTAAGCTAGAATGATTTTTACCGATCTTACAACTCTTCTTAATTCAAGGAATAGAGCACAAATTGAACCAGTTAGCACATTACATTATCCTTTTTCCTCTGGAATATCTTTTCATGTTATTTTTTTCTTCTTTCAAAATGATTAAATGCAGTTATTTCCCTTTTCTGCTGCTTTAACAAATTTGTCTTGTAAGCTTCCAGATTTAAGGATTTATTAGCCACTGTTCATTAGATAGTTGTTCTTATACGAGTGTAATTTGTGTCTTCCTTCTGTACCTATGAATTAGTAGTTCTAGTATTATTTATATATAATGATATGTTTATAGTTTTCATAAAGGAATACCATTTAATGTTTGTCGGATATCACTGGATTGGTTAACTTCTTGTATTCATATGTTTATGGACATTTGGTGGTCATGGTACTAATGAATGATTTGTTCAGAAGCTATTTATGCGACCTTAACATCAATAACCACTATGCATCTTGACATTTTAGTTTATGTCTCACAGGCCAACCTTCATGAGTCTAATTGTTACTAAATAAGTTACATGGGGTATGTTATGTTGGGTTGCATGTATTATAATTTATTCATGGATAATGATACAGATGTCATGATAAAGAGCCACCTTGGATTTGTATTAACTCTAATCATCAATTCATCATAAAAGGAGGTGTGTGAAGTAACACATTTTAGTGTGAAAGTTGTTTAAAAAGGAATGCCAGCGAATGAGGCTGGCAGCTCAGAATGTTTATGATGACCATTGGTCAATATGGTCGCCCTTATTGTTACAATTACAAACTGTAGAACTGCAATGTTCATACAGAATCATATCCAAAATGCATATCACAACGAATTGGCTATTGATTGACTATTCACTGAAACATAGCATATGCACAAAATATATTTTAACATGCATGCAATAACATATTTACTAAAACACGCTTTGCATATGAATAGACCATATTCCGCATTTTGATGCTCACAGTAAATAGAATTCTGTAATTGATGATAATGCAAACCCCAGCTAATACAATTCAATGATGAATAGATACAGGGCTAGTCTTGGTGCCAGGAAAGTCAGACAGCTGCTTGGGGCACCTGGATTGGGGGGGGGGCAGGCCATCACCCCCAAAAATGTGTATGAGTAAGCCTAGTCCCTGACTGGAGAAATGTGTGCTACATATGCCCAAGAAGCTATGTCTTCATGGGCATTCAAAAGACTGTGTGTGGGGGACAACAAAGGGTCTTCCTATCTGGGGTGTATTTTCCCTAGCTTTATCACCTACAGCTAGGCTTAAGCTAATGACTGAGAGCTGATTTGATTGAAATGACTCGTGTCCATAAAAAAATAAATATTTTTGCAAAAAGTAACAACCACATGAAAGTTTCTGTTCCTACAAGAGCATTCGCAGCCCCAAATATAATCATTATTTTTTTATTCCAAACCCATTTAATGATATAGGGGTAATATCATATTTTGTTGTTGTAATTCAACATTCCACACAGTAGAGAATTACTTATCTACTGTTATTTACATGTTCAATTATTCATGCTACAAATTGACATATATTTGTATTTTTACATTTGGTTAAAATGGTTTTATACTTAATGTATTACAACACCTTAATGGCCCTAGGATGTACTGTTTCCTAAAGGGCACGGTACAAACACAGATCATGCAGCCTTATTATTATTATTATTAGTTATTGTTTTATACAGAGCCATAAAATTCCGTAGCACAGTACAATGGGTGGACAGGACATAATAAGTAGTATATAACATAACAAGTTGACTAACAGAGACAACAGGTGAGGAGGGCCCTGCTCAAACAAGCTTTATGTCAGCCTGCAGTCTCCCTTGTCAGCAAGAGCCAGCATTGCTTACTCTGTTCTGACACATGAAGTATAACATTGGATGCTGAAATGTTGGGCATAATCTTTCTGTTGATACAGACACTGTCGGAAACAAACAGCAAAAGTATTTCCAGAATGTTTGGCTACACTGATGGCCCCAACACTGTGATCTGTGGCAGTGGGGATCAGATTGTTTTTAAGAAAATATATTTGTAAAAATGGAAAAAATGAAATAAATACAATAAAATAACAACAAAAGTAAACACTCCAAAGAAAAAAATATCTAAAAAAGTGGAGTAAAAAAGTGAAAAATATATAAGAGATGTAAAAATTGTCCCTTGTACCCTTCCCATTAGAAATCTAAAATTAATTAAAATTAAACTTAGCATTTCTGTCCTTCAAAACATAAAAATCCTATGCATGATCACTGTATTAAGGGGATGTTGCTGAGCTGGGAGTAGGGTTGTACTGGCTGTGAATAAATCCTGTGAAAAAAACTATATCTGTTCTTAAAAGTCATATATAATTTGCGTGAGTATACGACATGTTAAAAAGGAGGCTCATGATTGGAAAAAAAGTATATCTGTGTGTGTATTATATATATATATATATATATACATATATATATAGTGAATATTTATTTAATTTAATACACCATAATCTGTAATTATTAATGTATTTCGACATGGTGGTAATGTGTTTAGACATTATAATTGCTATTAATGCTTTCCAGTTAATTGATGTTTTTTGCTACATAGCCATGATAACACATTAGTGTGATATCGCAAAAAAAAGCCTGCTTTAATTGCACCTCTCGTTTTGCATAAATTCCTATGGTAAATATTTATAAGGTCATATTTTATAAATAAATAAATGTTAGTACTCATGGAACCTAGCAGGGCATTGAAAATATGTATTAACCTATGGTATTATTTTACTCTAATACTCTTGGGACAAGTTTGATAATTGTATTTCTAATGTAACGTTTGCAAAAAAAAAAAAAGGAGTTTATGAATAAAACAATAAAAACAATAAAATGATTTTTTTAAAAAAACATATGTCAAACATTTAAAATAGGTAAGCCAACCTTAAAAAAGTTGTGTTGGATAAGTACATATAAAACACATGATGTGCATTGCATTCAGAGAAGTATATTTAAGAAATGCAAAGTATATTGAATAAAAATAAAATAAAACACTTCCACAAAAGAAAATATAAAAAACATTGCATACTCTCAATGAACAAATAGTTAACAGGACAATGAAATTGTATTTTTTTACACACGCTGTATACAGTAATAATGCTGCCTTTAATTCCATTTCCCAGAATGCTTCTTAACACTGTTAATAAAGTCTTTATTGTGTCTGCTTATAAAAGTTGCCACCATTCCCATTAGAAACTCTCTGTTTATTCATCAAACATTTACTGACAGTGACTGCTGGGAGCAGATTCACATTTCCACTCCATTACACGTTTGTGGCATAAAGTACATTAATTATAGATATATTACAATATTCAACTCATTGAGGAAAAATTAGATGATCAAGGCTCATTTTCTTTGACAATAAGCAAGTTAATGAAAATACTAATTACCTGATGATAAAGTGGAGCCTTCAGGATGGAATGCTCAGCATCTGTAGAAGTGCCTGGCAAACCCAGCACATGAAAATTAAAGACAGAAGTGCTATCTAACTAACAAGTTGAGGCGGAGGTCATCAAGTGACCTTTAATTACATATTTGGACATAATAAGCACATTAGATGAGATGCGCCGGGACCATTTTTCTGCAAACTGGGTTGCTAAATAAAACAACTTGTAATGCTGGGAAATAATAAATTGCACATTTAATGCTAATTTGACACATTTTAGAAAAAATCTGCATTCAAATCAATTGAAAAACTGCCACAACTTGATGACATAGTTGTTGAAAGCCGTGAGCGAATTAGCATCCAGCAGTAGTTTTCTCTTTAATAATGAATAATATTGCCTGCATTATGTCCAGGCTAACAAGAAAACCTAGAGTTATTGCATCAATATTAGTAACCTGGGCTCTCTTTCTACTTTTGTTTTAGGAGATAACAGTATCAAAGTAATAAAATGTGCATCAGTTTCAAATAAGCATCAATGAGAAATGTCTGGCTGTGATGTCGGCCATTAAATATACAACTTTTTAAAGTAATGTTTGGCTGAGGCATGATCTAACAACTATGAACAGGAAAGTACTTACAAAAGCATTTTTGAACTTTAGCTTTAAATATTTACAGGGTAAAATAATGGCGAAACAAAATCATTTGTAGAATATCTAAGTTCCCCGTAACCCTGATCCCCCGTGTTAGGGAGGTTTTTGTGATATGCGTGTATTATCTAAGGTAAAAAGAATTAGTATTAGTCGTTGTGTAAATGTGACTTTCACTATATTTTCTACATCAAGGCCACATAGAAGTAATCTGCAGAATCACATTAATAAAATTCAGCAATTCTGTTACTACCCTCACTTAATCATTTATGCACATGCATAAACACACATATAGCTCTCCCACACATACATGATAAGTGGCATAAGTGGGATAGGTTAATAACGCTGTCCTGAAGACAAGACCAAGGAACGATTAAAGTTTGATTCTTCATAGCATTAAAAAATGGGCCCTTTGGATGGGCCTAATGGGTCTTATCTGCCGTCAAATACCGTTTCTAAGTTTCTGAAACATATTTTAAACATAATATCATAAACTATATTTATACATGCATATACATATATACATACACATTCCACAAGTACACATACATATGTAAGTATATGCATTACCCCTTAAACACACAACACCTTAGCAACACACCAGCAATAGCCTGGTGAAGTACTTCCTAGGCAACATTTGAAGATGGAGCTTCCTTAGGTCACATGAGGTGGCCTTTGTGAACATCTCACAGAGTAAATGTTTAAGGGACACACCATACACAGTAAAGGTTACACGTGCCAGTCAGGTATTAGTCATTTTTAAGTGTTCTAGCTCTATTCTCACTATCTACCATCTCCCTACTCCCACCTTCTCACATCATCTACCCCCTCTCCCCCTTCTTTCAGGCGTAATCTACCCCCTCTCCCCATCTCACTATCTACCCTCTCCCTAACCCCCCATTCTCACTATCTTACCCTCGGCCCTACTCCTCCTTCTCACTAATTAACCTCTCCCTACTCCCCACTTCTCACTATATAGCCCTCTCCGTACCCCCTTCTCCCTATCTACCCTCTCCCTACCCCCCTTCTCCCTATCTACCCCTTCCTACCCCTGCTCACTATTATACCCCCTCTGCCCTACCGCCCTCTCACTAATACCCTCTCCACCCCTCTCTCACTATACTACCCTCTCCTACCCCCCCTTCTCACTATATACCCTCTCCCTACCCCTCTTCTCACTATATTCCTTCTCCCTACTTCCATTCTAAATATATACCCTCTCCCTACCCACGTCACATGCCGGCCCTCAGCGTGAAGCACCGGTACCCGAGACAGACGCCTCATGCTCCCACCACTGGTGGCAGCGGCAGGGAGCACAGGAGACAGAAGGGCGCCAGGCGGTTGCCCTTGGCCCCCCCTGTAGTTCCGCCACTGCTATGATATATAGATCATAGTCACCAATGACTGTCTTATATCACTTCAGTAGGAGGCTGCGGTTTACCAGGGAAGTATTTACATTTGTTACGTTTGATATTTGTTCACAAATTCACAAGTTCACTTTTGAATGACACAAATGGCAGCTTTTAGGTCTGCAGATAAATGAAGTTTATTGGAACAACAAGAGGCAAAACTAGGTTTTTGGCAATGCTAACCTAAGTAACACTTTAGTCTATGCTCTAGGAGAACAGCTTTAAATATTAGATGGTAAAGGTTAACTGTGACCACAACAAAATATGTATTTGCCTCATTTCTTGATTGTGTCTGGAAAACATTATTCCCCATATAGACTGTAATCTCTAAGGGACATATTTTTTATTTCATTATTAAAAAGAAATACAAGTCTATGAGAAGAGATGGACATTTACAAAAAACATCGGTCCACTTGTATATGAAGTAGCACCATGCTTCAAAGGCCATATAAAAATGTAGACTGCAATGGTCACCTGTCAATAGTCCACACATTTTTCAATAAATGTGTCTGTGTTTCTTGTTCCTCCTGTTATGTCTGTATTCTGTAATATGAACTATAAAACCTGATAACAACAGATAACACAGTAGGAGGCTTTGTGTAGCTTCATGCTTTTTGTAGAATGCTGATAGCAAATTCTAGAGTTTGAGATGTAGACATTCTAAATTTACTGTTAAATCATTGTATTATATTCGCAATGTTTGGTCAGTCGGACTGTATTTTATATATGTACAAAATATCCATGCATCATTAGCCCCACATTTTTCTTATAACCGATGTTTTAGGTTTTGTGTAGAATAGTTGAGCCAAGCTTTATCCTAAACACGGCAAGACAAAGCAGGCTATATTGAAGCCTTACTTATGTCTTACTGGCTGGTTCACTCACCTCAACAGAATAGGTTGGTTCTCTCTATCATAATTATCCTCTCTGTGTTTATCCTAAAAGAAAAAATGGAAACAATATGCAGTCAAACAAACTTATTCTAAATTCTTAGACTTAAAAATATGGTTATAGAACTTATTGCATATTGAAGGATTTTTTAAATGAATGCTCATCTGCATGACAAGGCTGTTCTCATAACAAAAACTAAGATTCAGCAAAAACATATATTGATGCAATCTATTGATTCAAAACATAACTTTCAGCTTGTAACAGTTTTAGATTTATTTTGGTCCTGTTCAAGTTTGATTTTTGACATTTGGATGGATCTTCATCGGTATGGGAAAATGAAAGCGGGAATATCTTTTTTACCATATATATAAAATTCCTATATATATATATATCTTGGTAAACAATATTATAATCTATATATATTAATTTCGCATTTTAGTTGTAACATGTTATAAATATAATATATAATAAATATATATAAATATAATATATGATACAATATGTATGTATACAGCCATATGTGGTATATATGTATGTAAACACAGCCAAATGGTGTTATGCTATATATAATACTATATATATATATATATATATATACACTGTATATATGAATAAGCAGATTCTTTTTCTATACATAGACTGCTTTAATTTGCCATTTACATCAAATGTGCCGTATTGATTTCTCTTGTGTATGTTTTCATTATGAATAATTTAGAGGCACAATTTTTATTCCATTATGGTCAATAGCAAGAACAAATTTTGAAGATAATCAATTGAGCTTCGCCTAACAATCACTAGTGTTGATATCCCCTGAAGTGAAGGAGAAGGAAAACTAGAGTATAGAATGACACAACATTTAATCATTAGCATCATCAGATGTACCAACAGTGGTTCTGCGTTGGGGATTTTCATCTATACGTGGTGCTAATGTGTTTAAGAGGCTTAGTCATCCTCACTGTAAGTGTTCAGTCATCGCTCTGACATACAGGGCTAGACACAGCTATTTAATTGTATGCCTTTTTGAGTGACAGCACTTATGAAGTAATACTGTATTCATTAGTGAACTGGTATTACCGGTACTTCTGACATGGGGAGAGTGAAATAAATTATTACACGTCATTTTCTAGGATTAGTGCAAACATAAGCAGTGCTGTAGGGAAGTAGAAACAGGAACAGTGAACAACAGGGCTGCTGAATACGCTGGCTCTATATAAATCAATAAATGAAAGAATGTAGATGAATGGGATAAAAGGGCAAGGCTCCTCTTTCCTGAATTGTAAAACAAAATTTATATGAATAAACCATATTTATATCCAAAAAATATATACTTTTATCTGTTTGTTTTTTTATTTTTTTGGAAAACAAGTTCTAAAGGCAAAGTATATACATGGAAAAGTATAAGCCATGATGTAGAAGAGTTAAGTTTAATCAAAGCATTAAACTGAAACAGAATATATAAAAATAAGTTGTCACTATTTTGCTTACTTTATCATATTTTTCATAATTAGGAAATTACTGTAGTTTTGCGTGTATTTATTCTAATCTGGTGTAATCAGCATATTAGAGCAAAGAATGATGATCACTTTCCATTCTCATAAGTATCTGTTTCACAGACACATGTCACACATATGGTGCTTTTACTGTCTCTGCCTCAGTCACAGTAAATAAAATCAATAGGCATTCATGAAAGAGAAATATGTTATGGGGCTGATTTCCCATTTTTAGCAGTACTGGATCCGCATTTACATGGATCAGTCTCATTTTTTAGGCTCTCTCTTACTACCACAAAGAAGGGATCTGGTCTGGCACTGCTGGCCAGTTCCCCCTCCACGGTATTCTCTGTCTCAGGTTCTGTGTAGCAGGAAGTGATGTCACATATTGACAAGCAGTACAACAAACCTCTGCTGACAGCACGAGGAAAGCACCAATGTCTGTGCTTGCACAAGCACAATATACCTGACAATGTCAAAGTAAAACATTATTTGTTTTACAGCGCCGTCAGAAAAAAATCTGGCCATCATTACTCCATTGAAGAGTAACACTAGCAATACCACTTTAGCCCAAACTGTGAATGATTAAGAAGAGAATAAACAAGCAATTTACTTGAATACTCCAGCCATATATAGGCCTGTTCACTAAAGTGCAAAGTCAAGTGAACCCTTAACTCAATTGACCATTTGACTTTTCACTAAATAGACCCATTTCTTTCAGATTTCCAACCGCAACACAACTTCTGTTTGTTTACATTGGTGAGCTGGCCAAATATTTTAGTTTTCCACTGTGCATACTACTGGGAAACATTTTAAATGCATTCCGAGCAAACATGTATTGTGCAAAATAGTTTGATATTTAACACGTGCACAAAAAGATAGCTGGGAATCAATATACAGCCTGAAGTTTTGTGAAGCAGGTGGTGTGCTTCCCACACAATGATCAACCAGAACCAGATCAAACAGAAGTGATTTATCTTTCAAAGCAAGTCTGACTTTATATTCAACTTGACCAGAAAATAGTTTTTCACAAAGGCTGTTCCTAATAGAAATGGATGGTGAACACATTCCAAAAGGCATTTTTATATTTTGCCAGTTAATACTTAAGAAAATGCTACATAAAGCACATATTTACGATTATATTGTGAAATTTGGTATATCATGGTATAATAGATCAGTTTTTGTTTTGTATAACCATTACCACTTGTACTTTTCCAAATCAGTTTTTCTTTGAATTTTATTTCAGCTTTCAACAGGCACTTGGATTTGGCTGCATGTCACAGTTCTGGCTACTTTTATTGTCTGCTAACCCCCCATTCTAACATTGTTAGTTCTTTTTCATCATACCTGCCTAGTAAATCTGCTATTGCTGACACAGCATATACCTGATCAACCATATATGCAAGAATTTGTTGTAGAATACTCCTAATTGTAAGAGTTCACCACAATCATGATTTGTAAAGTTGCTTTGATCAAGTTTATTCAAGTACCAAACATACATGCTTTGCAGCGCAGAACACAAACGTCGGCCACTGTCAATAACAACAGTTTGAGAGATGCAGAAATAGCGGTTTTGTGGCAGGAAAAATACCTGACTGTGGGTAGGGTATGACAGAAATCCAAGGGCTACAGGGATCAGGGGAGTAAGGACTGGAGAATATTGATATTTCACCCCAAGACTGTCAATGATGAAGTAGTCTCTTAGCAAGCTGAGGATCAGCCTGCAACAGTCTCAGACAGTGACCTCTTACCAATCCACAATGCATTAGATGCCAATTCTTCTATGGCACCTTCTAAGGTCCTGGAAATAATCTATACAAAACTGAATGGTAAGCAAGACTTGGAGTTCCAGGCAGAGCCATTTGTTGTGTCTTTTAGGGTCGTATGCACACAGTTGCACACAAAAAGAAGCTCTCAGCAAAGTTAGTTTATCTGGCATTCCTTTGCCGTGCTTGTCAAGGTTCTTGTACATGTGTTCTTTTGTCTGTCTATTTTGGAGGACCAGATAAAGGTTAAAACTGTCCTGGTGATGGCTTGACTGACTGTGGCCAAGTGGGGCCATGTTTGAGCTACATACTGCAGCATGGGAAGAATCTTGTTGCTCAGAATCATATTTGATAATAAGGTCTCTGAGGTCTATTTCAAAACTTTTCAGGGCAACACTATCTCAAGAACTTATCATTTGCACCAGGAAAAGCATAATGGCACGGTTGATTAGGGTTCCTTCTGAGATCATGGTGGACGTGGGTGTTATATGGTTCTGTGAATTTGTGCTGCTGCCAAGATTATTAGATTTCTTTCCTTTGCCTAACACTCTCAGACCAACAGCCAGACTAAGTCAACTAATCAGACCACAGAATAATATTTGCAGTGCATCTCATCTCACCTTCAGGATAATTGCTAGGAGTTCCTAATGCTAGCCAAATTTGCATATAATTACTCACTTCATCCAGCTACATAGAAGTCACCTTTTAATAAATTATGTATTACCTGATCATTGTCCACTACAGCTGCCCCTGCACTTGTTGACAGCCTTCAAGCTATTACTGATAACTTTTCATTAATGAAGAATACACAACACCAGGCTCAAGACCTGGCCAAATAAAGGGTAACCAATTACATAATCCAAGAATATCTCCTTCATCCTTGGGGATAGAGTATGGATGTCCACTAAAAACATTACATTAATTATCATATTTTCACCTAGAGGTTGCTCACTGGCTGACATGGTGTTCTTGAGGCTCTTCCTAGGGATATGGCTGTGTTTGATCTCAGAACGTTTAGCTTGGCAGTGCTGCACACAAGGGATTTTGAGATTTCGAGCAGAACACTGTTGAGAAACACACACTTCTTGCCGCACTAATACGGCAGGGATTTTGACTGCATTAGACATAGTAGTACATGACTCTATAATTCACAAGCCTGTCTGTTGTCTTGCCCTGTGACCATTTAAGATTCTGGTGAAACTTATTCCTTGGAGTCTCTCCTGTGGTACTCGTCACCTGATGAGACCTTATGTCTTGGACCTCCTCATTTCAAAACTAGTGTTTAACTAGCCCGCAATTGTATTCTGGATTACCTTTCAGAAACAAAAGAAAAGCAAACACACACCACTGGTGTATATGAATAAATAATACTTTCCCTAATTAGGCAGCAGCACCCAAATAAGTGTTCCTCCAACAATCTATACAACTCTTCCAAATGGGGCGCACATCCACATAGGGGGAAAAAAATAGTGTAAATCCGAATGCAAATGGGGGCTTAGCGGTATTGCAGGTAAGTAATGCACTCACATTTCCAAGGACATAAATGAGCTCATCATAAAATATTATTTAATTCTTCATAGAACAGATGAAATGTACAAAAGCGTGTACAAGGTAATCAGCATAAAACCAGGCACAGGAAAGCCCATCATCCAGCAGCAAGAGCTTCCCAATATATCCCTCTCTCTCTCTCTCTCTCTGAATTCTGGATTACGTTTGTCGACCTGGGTCGACAAGCGAATGACATCTGAAGGTGTTGTCATGTCCTGTCTTTCACATTACTAAGTCCAGCAAATGGTGCAAGAGGGTGCCTTATGGAGGTATGTGCTAGCTAATATGGTACACATCACAATTCCAACTTTTGTCAGAAATGACATATGTTTGGATAGGAACTATTTTTTCTCATTGTGAAATCTTAATTTCCCCTTATTGTTAACAATGCTTTTGAGGATTTAGCAGTATCAGAAAATCTGCCTCTACTCTGAATATGACCTTTGAATTATTTTTTGCATTAATGCCATACCTCAAAATAAATTAGTGAATAATGGTAAGTGTTTATGCATAAATATTGTGATAATTCTCATATGCTTGATTTTTGTACATACTGCATACTCTTTGCAAGCCATTTCTAGCTTAAAATGTGTTTTCGTTTTGTTCATTTAAGGATAGATTTCATTTATCTGATTCTTGATCTATACAGAAAGCCTCTGAAGGGAACAAGCCACTTTCATAGTTAATAGTTCATAGATAATTTACAGTTAATAAGACCGGTAAGAATGGTAGTCTAATAGGGTGACCTGGCCGTGTTTTATATACTTATGATCAGCCCAGATTTGGGGAGTGTGTGATCTGTGGTCAACTAGCCTTGAAA
>VKOC01006507.1:0-18907 GCA_009364415.1 Spea multiplicata
AGGCTCTGCCACACCAACACCGATACACACACCCAAGGACCGGCTCTGCTACACTGATAACCAAAAACACACAAACAGCAGGACACAATCTATGTCACAGACATCTACATCAGGATGGATTTTTCACACTGCATTGTCGGTTATACCCCCCTTAGTGTTTTTGCCCCTTGTGTATTGATGCCCCTGCTGCCCATATATATTAATATTAGCCCCAGTTGCCGATAGCAGGTATAGATCAACACATTAACACACAAACCAAGCTTTGCATGTGTAGATCAACTGATATTCACTTGTGATCTCAGCACTGAAGGTATATATCAAATAAACAGAATCAAACATACAAATCCTGTATTCGCAGGTATACAATAATAATATATGAAACACAGCATTGCAGGTATTAATCAGCTGAATAAGACATATTAACCCTGTATTTGCAGGTACACATAACTAATGTATGGAAATATATAGATATGGCTCTACAGAATAATGCAAAATCCCAGCTTTGCAGGTATAGATCAACTGGAATTCATATAAAAACACGGCATTAAAAGGTATATTTAAAAACCCCTAAATTACAGGCATAGATCACAGGTTGCGTCCACACTGCCCACACAGCAATCACACTCCTATCATACCCAGGCAACCAGTAAATGCTGGTACTTAGGCATGATGGGACTGTGCTTGCTGTGATTGCTGTTAGCAATCACACTCCTATCATGCCAGGTCAGCCACTACATGCTGGTACAGGGTGGCTGTAAGTTGATGATGCAGACCCATACTGGCTGGCAGCATCAATACACAAGGGGGGCATGCTAAGCCTAGGTTCAGCATGTACTGCTGACTTGCGAATGCATAGATGTGATATGCTAAACAGCCCCCTTGCCCCCCTGTAAGCGGACGCCACTGATTTCATGCAAAAACCTGTCTTTCTTCCACACACCCTTCATCACGCATCGGTGTTATCTAAACTAAGACAAAAGGTTTCCCAAATATTTATCATTCCCGGCCACCTCCCATGCATCTTGATTTAACCAGTATTAACAGAACCCATGATATATATATAATATATATATATATATATATACATATACATACATACCTACATATGCATATCTACACACATGTACATCCATATACCCGCATACACATGTCCATATACATATTTATTCACACAACTGCTTATAGTGTAACATATATATTCATCAACATACATTATAAATAGATAAATATATCTAAATAATGTTAAGTACAAATTCATAGTCCTCAATTTTAAAAATATTAAATTTTATTTTAAATGTATCAATATTTTTTAATTTCTAAATTAGCACCAACTTATTTAATGCAACAATTGCTCATTAGTATTCAAAGTCTTAAGAAGAGTTTTTAAAAAACAAAAACTAGTTGGTTGCCTTTATCTAAACCAAAACCAAAATCCAACATGGTCTTTAACTGCCCTCCTTTGTCTACAGGTTGATATGCCTGTATTACCTGTTATACAGGTTTGTGATGTTGGTGATGTTTATTTAGCAGTTTCAGCGCTGATCAGTCTTCTGGTACACTGGGCAGCTGGTAAGTCCTTTCTGTTCAATATTAGGAGCCAGATTCAGTTAGATTGCATGTAAAATATCTATGGATTGAATGTCACGATTTCTTATTGCAGTCTTTGGGAGGATTTGTCTTTAGCATCCCGTGTGTTGGTGCTTAAAGGGAGCAAATTCACTGTTGATGAGTCTTCTGATGCACATGTTCTACTCAATATTGGGGGATGAAATTCAGTTCGGTCCAATAGTACTTATCTGTGGATTTTATCTGTTTGTTTTTCTGTTGCATTTGCATTTATTATATCAGGTTTTTGAACACAGACCTGAAGTCTTTAGTCTTAAGTTTACCAAGCAAAACATCTGGTGTTACCTGTTGCGCTTCGACCTACTAAAACCTCTTTTACCATCTTGTTTTAGAAATTTCACTGATGTGTAAAATATAGTCCTATAGTATTTTACTTTTATTTCTATCACCCTCAATTTCAGAATTATATGCAAAATTAAAATTCTCAACTTTAGTTCCATAGAAAGTACTTTTAGAAATGTATCCACTGTCACTGTTTGAAAATTCAACTCTTCATTTTCACATATGTATATATGTACAGTATGTATGTATATGTCTTTGTGTATCTTTGTGTGGACATAGACACACAAATATCTCTAAATAATGTGAAGTAGAAATTCATCCAGTAAACAGACATCATTCTGTTCATTTAAAAGCTGAGGTATAAAAGCTTGGCTACATGGATTTGTATAGTCACTGATAATGTTATTTGATAGACTTGACTTTTTTCATATATTGAGCTGAATTTGGTTACAGGGATAAATCTATAACAAGTAACTGAATGTAATCCTTTTGTAGACGGCAATATGAGGGATACATTTATTTAAAGAGATAAAGGTCTCACTGATTACTTACGTCCCTTTCCATGGCAAAAATGTAATTTATTTGCCAGAGTTAATATTTTCTCCAGTTATTGAATCTGTCACGTTCTGTTTAAAACCTTACGTCTTTTCCTTAAGATTAACTGGAAATCTTAACATTTTCTTACATGAGATGATGGAAATAATAGTAATAGCAATTGTTAAATTTAATTTAAATTTAAGCAATTGTGCTTAAAATTATTTACTAGTCTAGTAAAGGAGCAATGTATTATTTTTGTGGATGCAGTCATGGTCACAAATACCAGGCACAAGTATATACATGGTTTTACTGCATTTGCCTTTTGTGGCTACAATTAGAAAAAAAAAAACGAATTGAAAGTAATGTAGTTGGACAGTGGGTCTCCAAACTGCGGCTGTCCAGCTGTTGCAGGACTACATTCCCCATTCACCTCTGCCAGTCTGAATGAGCATTATGTGATATACAGTCCTGCAATAGCTGGATGGCCACAATTTTGAAACCCCTGATGTAGCGAATAGCAGCTGGTAGTCAGCCTTTTTTAACCAGGATGTTTCAGATATTTCTGACCAACACATGTAAAACACTACCTCTGTGTATGGCAACATAAATTCACAGAAGAGAATAAATTACAGTTTATGCGCGATGCATGCAGACAACCTCCACTGCTGCTGCCAGCACTTCCACCAGGGCTTCTATGAGGGAGCACTGGCCTGGCATGACCTTCCGGTGCTTAGTCATAGAAGCCCCAGCAGAAAAAACTGGCAGCAGAGGTTGTCTACACACATCGCGCATACGTCCACCGGCTGCCCCCAATAGACACCAGGCAGTCTGAAGTATGGGGACAAGTTTGGGGAAGCATTGGTAAGTTGGGGGGGGGGCAGAGTGGCAAATAGAGGGTTAAAAGGCATTACTATAGGCAGAATGGCATATAGGAGGTTAAAAGGCTTTTCTGTAGGAAGAGTGGCATATGTGGGGGGTTAAAAGGCATATCAAGGAGGCAGAGTGGCATGTTAGGGAAGTATAATGCATATCTTGGGGGCAGAGTGGCATTTCAGGGAGGCAGAGTGGCATACAGGTGTATAAGGCATATCTGTGAGGCAGAGTGGCATATAGGGGGATATAAGGCATTTCTGGGCAGAATGGCATATAAGGGTTTATAAGACATATCTGGGGAGCAGAGCGGCAAGCCTGGGGGCAGATGTGCATAACTGGGGGCAGTTTGGCAAATAAAGGAAAATAAAACCAAAAATTAATTTTCTCAATCATAGTTTATTAAATATGAAAAAATAGTTTACATGTGAATTATTATTTACTAGCAATTACTTTTTTTCTTATGCAGTTTAGTCTTTATTCAGGCTTTTTCCTTTTTCCTAAATTAATATTAAAAAAAATTTTTGTTGGGTGTTTATAATTCAGGGTTGTCTTATAATTGAGCAAATACAGTATTATCAATTAATTTAAAAATGATATATTCTGCATATATAAAGTTTCGGTGAAAACTGCAGTTTTTTATTTCAGCAAAAGCACCACATACCAATTAGCCATTAATGGAAAACACATTTTATATGGTGGAATATCTGCATTCCTGAAGGACTTCAGTTGTGCACCCCTGTACTAGATTTTTAGGGATTATAGGACTGATACAAATTGATGGCTGGTTTTCTAAAACTTCACATGAACTTTCAAACAATCTGTCACATATTTCTATACCCTCAGTTGATTATTAAATATTGTCTAATAATTTTTTTTTAAATTAATTATTCTTTTTTTGTCTTTTTTCAAAGGTCATAAGTCTTTCGCAGATGTAGAAGATATCTCTTAAATACAACGGTTCCAAGCACTGTGGTGCTTCTTAAGCTGATTCTATGATGGAAAAGGGAGGAAATTCTGTTTACTGGAAGAAGGCTACTTTCTTAATTATTTTACAAATATTTCTTACTACTACACTATTTTCAGTTTATAAAAGCAACAATAGAAAGGAAGAGAGGAATTCTGACCAGCCAATGAAGGTCCCTGTTGAAGGAATAACAGAACCCACTAAAGTTATTCTGCTTTGGACTTGGCCTTTTGGTAACCGTTTTCCCCTTAATCAATGTCCTAACCATGTAGAAACATCTGGCTGCCTTTTTACTGATAACAGGGAGTTATATTACTCTTCAGATGCAGTTGTTATACATCACAGAGATGTATGCAGTTCAAAGATACACTTACCACAGATGCCTAGAAATGGCAAACAATATTGGATTTGGTTGAACCTTGAGTCTCCAACTCATAGTCCAAATCTACAATTTATGAACAAGCTCTTCAATCTTACCATGTCATACCGCACTGATTCTGATATTTTTGCTCCTTATGGATATCTGAAAAGGCACAGTGAAATTCAGAACTTCACAATCCCTGCAAAGACCAGTTTAGTTGCTTGGGTTGTCAGTAACTGGAACCCACAATCCAGGAGAGTTCGATTTTATGAAGAACTTAAAAAACATTTGACTGTTGACATCTACGGAAAGCAACATCTCCCTCTACCTAATGACAAGCAGTTAGAGGTTCTATCTAAATACAAATTCTATTTGTCCTTTGAAAACTCAGTCCACCAAGACTATATCACTGAGAAGCTTTGGCAAAATGCTTTGATGTCAGGGACTGTTCCAGTTGTTATGGGTCCTCCTCGTGAAAATTATGAGAGGTTTATACCTCCCGACTCTTTTATTCATGTAGATGACTTCTCCTCACCTCAAGAACTAGCTACTTATCTTTTGGAGTTAGACAAGGATGATAAAAGATATCAACAATTTTTCAACTGGAGGACTCAATTTCAGTCAAAGGGTACATTCGATTGGGCAGAAATATATTGCAGAGTGTGCACAGCATTGAAAGATACCCCTGCATATAGGACTGTACCGAGCATTGACAAATGGTTCAAATAACGAGACACTGAGTGAACCCTTATGTTCTTAAGCATGTTTTTATGAATATACAATACAAAAAAGTTTACTTCTGCTGTTTTTAATGGCCCCATTAGAGCTTTGGTATTTTCCTCATTGGACAGTTGATTGTTTTTGGACCCAACCAGACGTTTTCTTTTGTATGATCCCATCGTGATTCAGCATAGTGCTATGTAGAGTAACAGAATGTAGCTGTGACTACTCATGATGAAAACTGTCCTGATGATTGATGTCCCTTTGAAAGGCCCAAAAAGCAGTGGCACCCAAGATTTTATTGCCACCAACTTACACCTTCAGTGTAATGTGGTTTGTAAGGTTATTCCTTACAAATCAGCAGCTCTTTTGCAGCTATTTGACAGGCACTGATGTGTTCTTCACTTTAACTTTGCACAGGTACATGAATACTGTATATGCTCGATTATAAGATGACCCTGATTATAACGTGACCCCTCAATATTTGAATATTAATAATTGAATATTAGGAAAAAAGAAAAAGCCTGAATATAAGACTACCCTTACAGGAATTCTATTTTTTTACTAGTAAACTTGAATTCATATATAAAGTATTTTTTCAGATTTAATAAAAACTATTGAGAAAAATGCATTTATTGTTTTTATTTCCTTTTATTTGCCAACCTGCCCCCCCCCCAGTTATGCACATCTGTCCCTAGGCTTGCCATTATGCCTCAGATATGCCTTATACCCCCTTATATGCCACTCTGCCCCCAGATATGCCTTATACCCCCTCTATACCACTCTGCCTCACAGATATGCCTTATACCCCTCTATATGCCACTCTGCCTCACATATATACCTTATACCCCCTTATATGCCACTTTGCCTCACTGATATGCCATGCTGCCACCTAGAAATGCCTTATACCCCCCTATATGCCACTCTGCCCCCCACTTGCCAATGCATCCCCAGACTGGCCCCTTGTGCTCCAGACTCCCTGGTGTCTAGTGGAGGCAGCCGGTGGAGGTCTGTGTGATGCGCATAGACAACCTCTTCTGCCACTGAGCACTTCTGTCCATCATACAAGCCCCAGTTGAAGTGCCGGGCAGAAGGTTGTCTGCCAGTTCACCAGCTGCCAGAGAGGAATGCCTGGGCGATGTGAGCAGCAGCAGAGGTTGCCAGACCTCTATTTGAGGTCCAATTATAAGACGTATTTGCTCTGAAAGAAACCTTGTCTTATATTGTAGCAAATGTGGTAATTATAATGGATTTAAAACAAAAGCCATGATATACCATTTTGGACAGCTAAAACATAACATTTATTCTTGATAAAAATATTGAAAAGGAAGAGAAACTTCAAGTGGGCATAAAGTAAAAAAGTGATTTAGCAGGTACCTATGTCATCCCCATTTTTGTGAGCTGGGAGCTTGCTCATTTACATTTGTTGAGCAGCTACAAATTTACATGGGGGCGGCTGGTATACTTCTGTAACAAAATTGCTATCTGTTGCTTATGGCAGAATTGGCTGTGGCTTATATAGTGGGACGGGGGATCAGAAGGGAAGGAATGTGCATTTAAAAAGATAACAACATTTGGCCAAAAAAGATACAATGTCCCCAAAATACATATTTGTTATGTAAACAGGAACAAAATGCATTAAAAAAAGAACAGGTTTATGCAATTCATAGTTCTACATAACCTGATTAGTCCTTACAAATATGTTTATGATGATTTCCCGCTGTCGACACTTTATGTCTATTTATACATGTGGATGGGTCTCACATCTTGTGTTATGGAAAGGTACTTGTTTTGTATACTTTTACTGAGGCCTGTAACTTTTACTGAGGCCTCAATCCTCACAGGAAACCATGCAAAATAATTGATGTCAATGATTCAATCCAAAACTTCTGTGTCAAGGCAAAAATCCAGTCTGACACTCTAGTTAGAACTATCACTCCATGGTATAAATGAAAACAAGATGAACCCTAACTACATGAAGTGAGGCACCTGGCAATATTTGAGGCAATTCTCTACAGAAAGGGGCAGAACATTTAAGAAATTAAGTTAAAAGACATCTGCATTAATACATGTGCCTAGATATTTAAGTGGGAATTACACCACTTAGAGTGAAACTGATTCTAAAGGTCGTGGGCCATAGTACATGTGACTGAAATGCTCATTATTTCAGAGTTCTCATGATGTATCTTAGATGGAAGACCATAATCCTTGAATTCTGCAATAATATTTAAGATTGCAAACACCAGTTTGGCTATCACAAAGAAAAAGCTATCAGTTCTTCAGATTTCTGCCATAAAATCAAGTACATTCATGTCTTCAACACTTTATAGTTAAAAGATCAGCCTGACATTCAGAAATATAATAGACATGCACGTCATCTGCCCTCATTAAACCTTTAAAGTCAGACTTGTTGAAAGGGAAGAAAATGAACACACACTAAAATCAGATAAAAATACACTATATGGACAAAAGTATTTGGACACCTGACCATTACAAATTGATGTTAATATGTAGTAGGTTCCCCCCTTTTGCAACTTTAACAGCTTCAATCCTTCTGGGAAGGCTAGAAGTTCCTGAAGGTAGCTGCTTTCAGTGTTTGAGATAGTTATTCACAGTAGGAGTTATTCCCATTTTGTCTTTAGAATCTGCATTAAGTCAGTCAATGTAAGGATTTACTTACCTCCACTGCCAACCTCTGCTGGCCCACCTGACTCCTCCAGCACACGGGTAGGCCTGAATCAGGCCTGTCTCGGCTAGTGCGTGCGCTGATGACGTGGACAGCTCTTAAAGGCAAAGGGTAAACCAATTAAGCCCATTTCCTGGCGTGCTTATTATTTAAACTCTGGGCTGGCATTCAATCTTTACCCTTTGTGGTGTGAGTTGCTTATCTTCTTTGGTGAATATTCTGCTGTATTTTGGTCTTCTACCTGGCTTGCTCCTGTCAACGATTTGCCCGCTGATTTTGTTTTTCACATACTCATTTCCTTTGACCGCTGAACTTGTCTTTGACCTTAACTTTGGTCTTCTATTACTGTTTTGATGTCCAGTGGGTAGAAATTTGATTCAGAAAGCCTTGACAAATCAGACCACTACAATAGGTATTTGAGAGTGGTTACAATTGTATCTAGTAGGTTGATGATGAGAATCCCCTATTTTGAGGAGTTAATTTGGAAGTTGGCCATAGGCTCTCAATTCTTCAGTGATGTGTGTTAGAGAGAGTAGAGGGGATATTATAATCATTAGAATATCATCCTGGTAAGCAGCCAATTTGTGGTGGTTGAGATCAATCTCTAGGCCATTGATTGCTGAGTCACTTCACAGGGCATTTAGGAAGGGTTCCAATGACAAAATAAAAAGAAGCGTGGATAATGTGGATCCCTGTCACAAAGAGCCATTTATCTTAAGGCAAGTCTGTGGACCCTATCCAGGCTAGCATTTTGGCGGCCCATCCCCAACTTTCTGAGGACCTCAAACAAGATATTTTTGCTCACTCTGTTGAATCTGTGGAGAGTAGGATGGTGAGAGTGTTACTAGTATGGGCATGGTAAATTATAATAGTAGTACTATCTTTTGCCTCTTGCCTAGTGACCTCAGTATAGGAGGCCATGGGAAATACTTTGGGATGGAAAGCGGGAGTCTCCACTGCTCCTGACAGACCCACTAAGAGCTTTTGTTTCAACCCTCAACATGGGAAAGTGAATAAAAACAAGGAAACATCAGTGTTTCAACAATAGTTAAAACACTAAAATGTCTTAACTCCAGACAGATACTCCGGCAAGTGTCCCCAGACTAGATGGCACCCCAAGGCAACCAAAAACAATAAGAAGGAAAAGAGTTGATCAAGTGTTGTCAGCTTTAAAGTCATATTCACATGGAGCAAATATCCGCCACAGCCAAAGGAGATCAATCACTCGAAACATTTTGCACCTCTGTGCTTAATCAAACTTTTATAGGACTACGTGTGAGTTATCATTCTTCTCCAAAAGGGACAGATCCATCGTTGGGTCATCTTGCGATGTTCTCTATGGTCCCAGATGCTTTTTTTTGGTTAACCAAGTCATGCTGATAAAGGATGCATAGTGCTGTTCCCGTGGAATGAGACATTTCTCAAAAGCAAAAGGGTATACAGTCCAGTGTTTTATCCTCACAGCGTGTCCACGCTCAACTATAAGACATAAAGGCTCTAATAGGACATAAAACCCCAGCAGGGTGGTGAATGGAGTCTCCAGATGAAGTAAGAGATGTGGGACAGCTATGGGCGCACTGACAGTCTGAGCTGTAGTAATCAAGCCAACATCCTTTGCACCCGTTAGTAAGTTTGTAGGTCCTTTTGTCAACTGTTATGGTTGTTCATCCATCATTTCATTCTGATTGCTTTATGTTATTATTTATATAAAGACTTGTCCTCCAGGTGAGTACACAAAGGTGTAGATTAAGGTGAATAAAGAGGTGAATACTGCTAATTAACTTTTTCACAATTAACAACCCAAGGGCCAAGCATTGCTAATGGAGATATATTGTTATGCGATTAGGTGGGAGTTATCAGTTCTCTAACATAGGGATAGTTCCATCCTAGAATCACCTTACAATGTCAATGTTTATGGAGCGGTTTGCCATAGAAATTGATACCCACACAGCACAGTCCCGGTGTTTCATCCATAACACAAAAAAAAACAAAAAATATGTTTAATCCTCACAGTGCATCTTTTCTCCACGATATCCAATAGAACACCTTGAGGTTCTGTGTGTCACGGACTGGGTCCAAACAGATGACTGAAAGGACCCAGCGCGCCCGAAGATTGTATGCAGGAGTCACAGTGCGAGTAGTAGTGGAGTTGGACAGGGCCTGGTAGAAGGGTGACCACACTCACTCAGGAGTTGAGCACCTAGGGTTGTGCAGCCAAACACCAGCGCCCTGATATAGCAGCGGTTGAAGTCCAGAATGAAGTAAAGTGATATCCTGCAGGCACCCTGGAGCAGGCATGAAACATATCACTAGAATCACGTGCAGGATGCTGCAGGCAAGGAGTATGGAAGCTAAGCAAAGGGTATAGCAGAAACATAACAAGCAATGGACAAGGAGACCAGGCACGAAACATAACCAGACAAGATATACATGTTACAGGGTACTACAGTGAACCAGACATGGAATAAACATTACTAAACAAGATATACATGATACAGGGCACAACAATGGACAGGGAAGAAGGCAGGGAACACAGGGGAAGGAGCCGGAATCCTTGGACGCTTCTCCTTTAAGCAAGGATAAGCCATATTGACTAGGAAAGGGGAGAGGAGAGAGGAACCAGAATCCTCAGATGATACAAGGAAGAAGGGCAAAGGTACATAAGAGACAGACAAACATGAATACAGAAACTAGCATAAGACTATATGATAACAATTAGAGATTCCGTCACATCATATGGCCATAGTATGCTTAGCCCACCACTACGCCAAAGTACTCCAATGACGGTGGGTCCTAACGCTAATCCCTGCTGACAGTGGTAGGAAACAAACATGTAAACCAAACACATAGCACTGAGACTTACCTTTAGACTGAAGACTGAGACAAACAGAACACATGGGTGGGGCACACCTTATAAAGGAAACAGAGGTGAAGCAAAGAGCTGAAGCAGAAGCAAGGAATGGAAGATCAGAACAGATATGCAGCTCCGCAGCCTGGGCAGAACGTGACACTATGCTTGTGCGATTGTGTGTAAAGGGTATCTTATCCCCAGAGTGACAGATAGTTGGTAGATGCATGTGGGGCACCATTCACTCATTGTTGTGAGACATTTAGGATATGTCTAGGCTCACTGTAATCCGGGCGTGTGGGGTTGGTGCCTCCTAGGTGTTTCACTATCGATGTTAGCAGTGATATCATCCTGCGTGTAAGATTCTATTAGAGGTGCCTACTTGGAAGCTGAGAGTCAAAAAAAGGTTTGTCACTCAATTGGGCATAACCATGTTGAGTAGTGGATTCTGAAAACGAGTCCTCTGGTTATCAAGATATCCAAACAGTTCATTGTATAATAAAGTTGATTACTCAGGAGAATCTGAAAGATTATTGGTTAATTTTCTTTTGTGTGAGCTTGCGAATGAGGAAGCAAAGGGGTCTGTTTCAGGCCTCTGTGTTTCTTACGCAAATCCTCAGAGCGCCTTAGTATTACACTCTTATCATGTGTAACCAACAAGCAGTATGGAAATTCCCACCTATAGCTTAGACTTACTGTCTGAGGTGCAGCGGTTACAGGTGTTAATATGCATCAATGCCTCAGAGTGATGGTGAGAGATCGGATATATTTCAGCTTTGTTGTTTAGAATTTCAATGGGGTCCATAGCTTCTCCAAATTTCTTACTTTGGGTGTAATGGTAGCACATAATGTCTTAGAGCGGTAAGGTCAGGTTGATATGTTCTGGGAGTATTTCTTCTGGTACTCTTCTGGCACAGAGGTTACAATGCCTTCCTCTTTAGGCAAGGTTTTCCATTTGAGTTTGTCAAGTGTTGATTGTGTCACTTTGCACTCAGATTTTGTGCACCTACAGTATTGTGTATAGTTCTAAGAGAGATCAGAGGTACTAAAAGTGTGAATGCAAGATACACACTATCAGGATCTTTGTTAAAAAATATGTTAGAACAAGAGGTAATAATCTAATTATTTACCTTACTGAGAGAGTGGTAGATAAGCGGAACTGCCTCCTAGCAGAAATGGTGGTGGCTAATATAATGCAGGGGAGGACTTATGGCTACATTGAATCTTAGATGAGAGTTATGTTCTTTGTCTTTACATCACCAAAAAACAGGCAGATTACGTGTGGCACATGGTTCTTCTATGTTTAAAGGTTTCTAAACACCCCATTGGATATTTTGCAGAAGTACCATTTATTTTATGGCTTAAGCCTATGTGCGGTAATGGTACTGTGTCTGTTCCATGAACACTGTGCACTTTGGTGGCAGAAGGAAACCTTTCTACTGATGTTATCAATCATCCCTAGCGTAGGAAAATACACTGTATGTGATCTCTAGTAAGAGGAAAGGAACTACTTGAGGGGAATAGCATTGCAATGCAAGGGATCCCACCAGGTCTTAGGAGGTCCCAAGGCTTCATGGTAAGTAGAAAAGTAAGCTTTATGAAGGGGCACTAATTGACATCAGATGCGAATGACCTTTGTAATATATTTTTTCATATACCGTATTTGCCCGAATATAGGCCACATCCCCCCCCCCCCATTTTTAGTCTTTAAAGTGGTGGTGCGGCCTATAACTGGGGTTTAGCGCAGTGATGGGTCGTACCACCCGACGCCTGGGACATGCAGTTCAGGGTGGTTTTTTTTTTTTGCTGCAGGGGACCCGGATCCTACTCTACGGCAGCTGGAGGTCTGCGCGATGCGCGTAGGCAACCTCCGCTGCCGACACTTCCGCTGGGTCTTCTATGGTGGAGCACCGGCGTGACATAACCTTCCACCATAGAAGCCCCGACGGAAGTGCCGGCAGTGTAGGTTGTCTAAGGCACTTCCACTGGTGCTTCTCCGTCATAAACACCAGCGAAAGTGCTTGCTGCGGAGGTTGCATGCGCTACGTCCATCGGCCAGCCCCGCTAGACACCAGAGAGTATGGGAGTGCATTGGTAAGTCGTGGGGGGAGGCATTTCTAGGGAGCAGATTGGCATATCAGGGGGCGCAGTGACATTTATAAGGGGCATAAGTAAGGTGCATTATGAATTAAGGGGGGACTTTAAAATTTCTGTTTATATATAACATATGCTCACTAACTGCTTAAAAATGTTAAAATACATGTATTGTACATGTATTGTTTATTAGGTAAAATACTGTTTTACCATTTCACGTGTATATTTCTGTAAAAATATTTTATTCTTTAAAATAGCACCAAATTTTGGTTAACTTATTTACCCCATATATAACAACAACATACTAATACCAACTTTGTAAATTTATTTCAGGTATTTTGTATTCAAAAAAGAAAAAGATGCCACCAATCTAACCCACTACTATAAATGGCAATTGAATCCCAAAAGACTAAAGTAGAACAAAAAAAGAAACTGCTTAAATGCTTAATTTTATAAGCTATACATTAAAATAATGAGAAACGGAGACGGTCTAAATTTCCCAGATTAGAGTAGAGTTCTATTAATAAAGTAAGGAGTTGCTAGCCAGATTTCTGAAATTAATATCATTCTTGGTAGGTCCTTCAATTGCTACCTCCAAACAAATCAATCTCCTATAGTCTACACTTTTGGAGTGGACTCCCTATATAAAGGGGTAAACCGAAGTCACACAGTAGGAGAAAAAAAAACGCAAAATTAGTAAACCTGACGCATGTTTTGACAATTTAATTTGTTCCCTTACCGGGGCTGGTCTGTGATGTCACTAAAATTTGAGTCAGCTATTGAATAGGAGCTGCTGCTCTGGCGGTGTTCAGCAGAACAGGATAATCCCATGATCATCATCATAAATTATTATTATTTGGTAGGACTGATCCTTCGTAAATGTACAAGAGCAACCTATGGTCCGAAATACAATTCCATTCCAAAGGTTCCAAATGCTGATTAGTATTAAGAGTTTAAAAATATATAAATAGAACTAAAACTAAACTATAACTAAAAACTGCTTTTTACACAACACGATTCACCCTTTGTTACAGTCACTCTAAGACCATGCATTTACACATACATGCATGCCTACATACAAACATATACGCCCACTACCTTGTATAACAACATCATACACTTACACATACATACATGCACTATGATCTATACCTCCACAGATGGAGGTGCCAAATATAGTATCTGCACAGAGTGCCAAATACTCTAGGTCTCTTCTATACTCTTAATTTGCCTCAGTATTGGAGGGTTTCCTTACCAGCAGTTTAATTCAGAAGACTGTCCATTTCCAATTTTATGTTTCCCTTATGTTTATTGTATTTGCTTTGCACTGTTTCTAATACAAAATAACTACAGCAAAGATACCCTTTCGGATCTCTTTCTTTTGAGGTCCATATGATTTACTTTTTTATTGAACAGGGAAAAGAACATGTTAAACAAACAATATAATTGTATAGGAAAATGTTTAATTTAAACAGACTATATAACAATGGCATAAGTTGGCAGAACAAGCATATGCAATTAATTTCCAGCTGTGATGTTTTACCCCTAGGCTTTACCTGAACCCTGCAAAGTCTGCCAGAACCAATTACTAATAAAGAAAAACATTTCTGGATTGTTTGAAACCACATCATTTGACTCTAGTTACAGTATGACTCTATTCCTCATATTATGAACAAGTTAGCAATTAAACATACATATCACTGTCATGCCTGTATATTTTGGTATATGCAAATGGCATATGTTTAGTCAGTAGATAACATAAGAGCAAGATCCATCACAATTGAGGTGATGAGTGATAACTGTGAATAAACCCATTTCTACGTCAGGTTTATTCACAGTTTGTAAAGCTGTTGTAATTTCAGCCCAATGATAGTTTACTGCAAGAAGTTTGGCCTATATAATGCAAAGTTAATCAGTGATATTTATTAAAAGTCACCTCAATTATTTTCTGATAAGGGTGGTTGAAAGTAGCCCTCATTCAGATTTATGTGCTATCAAATCAACTTCAGAGAGCCTTGGTATCATTTACTGAACCACTCAGGCAAATTTGGCATGCTTCTATAAGACTGAATAACCTTCAGAGCGTTGCACACTTTGCAGTAGTATGTGGCCCAGGTATGAACCCGAACAGGTTGAAACCAGGTTCTCCAGCTGAAATATGCCTGGTATCTTTTATCATCCCTGTCCAGCTCCAGGATATAATTAGCCAGGTCTTGGGGAGAAGAGAAGTCATCTACATGAATAAATGAATCTTTTGGAATAAAACGTTCATAGTTTTTGCGGGTTGGCCCCATAACAATTGGTACCGTGCCTGACATAAAAGCATTGTTCCAGAGCTTCTCAGTGATATAATCCTTATCTTTTGAATTCTCAAACGCAAGGTAAAATTTATATTTTGATAATACATGAGATAGATTTTGCCTGGATAATGGCATGTGATGCCGTCCATATATGTCAACGTCCATGTATTTCTTCAGTTTTTCATAATATTGAAAACGATCATAGGTTCGATTCCAGTTACTGACTACCCAAGCCACCAGTTTCGATTTTACTGAAATAATGAAATTTTGGGGTGTATCAAGCTTCTCTAGCCAACCATAAGGAGTGAATATGTCAGAATCAACCTTATAAGACATCGTAAGGTTAATAAGATTATCCATCATTGCCAAGTTTGGAGTGTGGCCTGGTGCCTCGAGATTGAACCACACCCAATATTGCCTTACAGGTCTTGGGAGCGGGGGTAATAAGTCTCTGGAGGCACTGACATCTCTGTGATGTATAACTACTGCATCTGCTGAGTGATAAAGACTACGGTTGTCTGAAAACACACAATGACTGCTTTCAGCAGTGTGCCGACACTCATCGAAAGAGAATTTTTCACCAAAGGGCCATGTCCATAGAAGAATTACCTTTCCTTTTTCAGCTCCAGAAAAATTATGACGTGGGAGGATGCCATATTGTGGCTTATAACTTATGTTGATATTAAGAATGACAAAGATGAAGTAAAACATTGCAGTCTGTATGATAAAAAATATAATGAATTGTGCATGATGTGATTTATTTGTCAAGAACTTCATATCCAGGACCTGAAAACATAGATATTATTTACAGTTATTAACATGTAAATATAAAACAAATATCTATATAAGTTAAATGGCACAAGACTCTTGAACAGATTGTCAGTCTTCCATGATCCTACTGAAATCCCTGAGATATTTATCTCAGCAACGTTTTCCTAGAACCATGGCTAAGTTAACCTTGCACAATGCAACTTCTATTTCACAGTTAAGTGAATGAGCTCTCATGTCTTGCAGGGACTTAAGCATTGTTGACATAAAGGCATACATATTTTAGGTACATACAGAGGATGCAAAATGACACATTAAACATAAGGTTTAGATGTGCAACACATAGATCTATATAATTAATACATGTTTAAGATTTTTCATTATTGTTTTCAGTGCATAATGAAAAATGTATCAAACTGGCAACTTTGGCCCATCCGAAAACATTGGACTGTAACACATTCAAAAAACAGATATTTTAAGAGAGATATTTTTAATTTGGCCCCAAGAACAGCTTGGCTGTCTCTGTATATAGCATAAGTGAGATTCCTTGAAAGCCTCCTCATTGATTGCACTATGCTTTATGCAGGGACAGCTCAGCCATTCATGTTGAGGAATTTGCCAGGGACGGTCCTTTGAAAAGCCAAATGAATTCAGGGAGTTGAAACCTCCGGCCTCTTACAGTCTCTGTTACCTACTCTACTTTTAGTGAATAAGCCCAACTATGTTTGCACCCTATCATGATTTATCTAGCAGACATAGCACGTTCCTATAGTTCTTTTTTCCATCGAATACCATAATGCCTGTTGTAAACCATGCAATTATAATAGGGTGTGAACTCCCTAATACTAAAACCACAATACAAAGAAGGTGAACAAAAAATCCACTAAACTAAGAAAGTGACATTACAATTGTATGAATGATTGTGTCACTGTCCCACTGTGATGCCTTTTTTTCAAAATTCTGGTATAAATAGAGACAAAGAGGTTTGGGGACCACAAGTGGGAAACAACAATTAGGTTAAATCACACATACGTTTGGATTTCAAATCGTGTTTTTAGAACAATACTGTTAAATATAAAATAGAACTATAGCGTGCAAACACAATAGATTTTATTCTGGGGAGGCACTTTACTAATTCAAATGGAAGTCAAGGAGTTAAAACCTCAACTCTCAGTTTAGAGAACAGATAATTATGGGCCTTATTCAAACGTTTTCAGAAAAAAAGAATATTAATAGTGAAAAACATTTAAACGGACTTACCTCAGAATTGTTAAGATGTTTTTCAAATAGTTTCACAAGTTTGATTCCTTGTAGCTTTTAATATTACGTTAAAACACATACATAGGCAAGTAGGAAGCGATTCACAGAGAGAGAAAATACTTTCTGAACAAAGACATGGGGCAAAACCAAGTTGCTATAATCACTCCTTAGTTTGCTTTTGCATTATCTCACACCTATCCATTAATCTCTCTTTTTATTTCTGTGTTTTCTGTTTGTGCAAGTACTACTCCCACCCCCCCATTGGGACGTTTCCTCTTTTTTTCGAAATACAACCCTTGCCTTACTGACATTAGTCAAATGTATACTTTTAAACCATTATGACCTGCCTCTTTTACTAGCGTATTGTACAGCACGTCAAATGGTTTTTCTATTTTTAGTTACATGAAAGCTCTTCAGAACCATGTATTTGTCTTGAAAAAGTTACACATCCTATATTATGGTAGTCAGATAGCTTCAGTCATAGCAGTAGTGATTTGAAAATAACCATTTGCTCAAACGTAAAACCAAAAACATGATGTGAGTCAAGACCTCTTAATAGATTAACATATTAAATATGCTGTATGCCCGTTATGTATGATGTATATGGTTGAATTAATAGATTTTTTTACAGTGGGGATTTGTACCACAATAACTCTTTGCCTGAACTGGTTATGAGCAAGTTATACGTGCCCAAGACAGAATGGCCAGCCTGCCAATTCAGCTCACTTGTATAATACATTATTTTACTATTTTTCACATGATCTTTAAAACGTACCTGTTTATAACATGTAGTTCAAGAAACTTATTTGCAGAAACTAGCCCCTTTAGTTTTACAGGTATATGTTATGAGCTACTCAAGCCAAGCCATGTGTTCAAATGATTAATAGCTACATTCACCTGAAGTTAACCTTTAAATCAAGATGATGTGTTTAAGCACGGTCAGTGCAATGTATCATTAACCCTTTTAGTGCTAGATGACATTCATTGCTTTAACAGACATCCCCAGGCTCTTGTATGCACCCTAATTGGTATGATAGCTGAGAGGTACCAATTAATGCCTGGAGGGATACTGCAGAATCCTTCTATATGAAATAGCGATGTCCAGTTCATGAACAAATCGTTCTTTTGAACCGATTCTTTTTAATCATCTGTAACTGTTTTGTAACTGTTCAGTCTGTGAATCATTAAACCCTTAAGGACCGGCCTCATTTTTTCTTTTTCTACCCTGTGGGACCGAGGCTGTTTTAAAACTTTTGTGGTGCTTGTGTTCAGCTGTAATTTTTTCCTCACCCATTTATTGTGCCCACACATGTTTTATATTATTTTTTTCAGGACAAGATGGGCTTTCTTCAGATACCATTTGATCGTATCATCTTATTTAGTATAAAACATGGTGAAAATTTGAAAAAAACACCTTTTATGACTTTTCTTTGAAAAATCTTTTACTCACCTACAAACGGAAGTAAAAAAAAACTAGCTAAATAGATTCAACTCTTTGTCCTGAGTTTAGAAATACCCAATGTTTTTATGTTTTTTTGCTGTTTTTTGTAAGTTATTGGGCAATAAGTACAAGTAGCGTTTTATGATT
>VKOC01006508.1:0-17277 GCA_009364415.1 Spea multiplicata
AGTTGTTAATATTGTGTAGATAAAATGTATTTGTCTTTTTTTTTAAGTACAGATCATAAAACTGAACATTCCACACTTTCGTTTGGTACAAACTACTTGTCTGAACCTGTCTGTTTATTATTATAAAAGAATATGAGAGAAATATTAATCCCCTTAGTGTTGCTGTAATGGAATGTGGTAAAGCTCTGTAATTAAATTTGAATGGCACTAATGGTGCTAAAATATATGTTTTTACAGATTAACGGGGTTAATAAATCAACCAGTCAATCAAAAATAAGAATAGTTACTTTGGGGCTAGCATCACTGACATATCTCATTAATGGTTTCCGGAGAAGACGAATCATTGCAGGAAAGCCTTGGTGGAATAGATAGGTTGTTACAGTGACAAATCCTGCATTTTAGCAGGGATCAGGCGTTTTTCCTGCATGCTGGCCTGCTTATATCGCAATAGATCAGATCACTTTCCCCACCTTTATATACTAAAATACAGGCTAAGTAATATAGCTAATTGGCTATAAAGTATGGCTGGGCACCCGAGTGTGGACCAAGTGTGGACCGAGTGTGCTATTCAAAATTCAGACTCTAGGACAAACCTATTTCTGAATATATATATATATATTATATCATATATTCACTTATATATATATAATTATAGATTTATTATATATATATAAAATCACATATTCTATTGTACTTTTGTCTGCTCTGACTGTAAGTTTAACTGCAAAAAAAAGTCTTGTTGTCAGATCCTCCCATACTCTACCTAGAATATGTTTAATCATTATTTAGTATTTATCTATTTTGTGTAATGGGAACTGTATTTTGCAAATCCATTCCATCATTCTATCATATATCTATACAAGTAAATACTGTATGTTTGTCATCGGGCCTGGACTGGCCATCTGGCATAAGGTGTAAATGTTAAATGGGCCACTGGTCATCAGCGGCTCATACTCACCTGGCAGATTGGGTGGTGCGGTGTGCTGCTGCCACATACTACGTGAGCATGAAAGCATAACTTACTACCTGTCAAATCCAGCTGTTGGCTACGCTTATGTCATTAGGTGGCCACCAGCCTTAAAGTCCCAGGACCTCAATTGTTATCCCCAGTCTGGCCCTGTTTTTCAGAATATGTAATGTATTGCTGTTCTGTACGCTACCTGTAAAACTAGTAGTTTCTCTGTAGTTTTTCAGTGATCATCATTGATTTGTCAGCACATATTCGTACATAGCAAGAAACATCCTGCATTTACAGCCTGAAATAACATGGAGTTCAGTTCGTTTTTATGTTCCAATGAACTCAAAGCGTCATAAAATACGACAGTTTGACTCCAGTGAAGGTGTTAAAGGTGCTGCTTTACCTACTTTGCTGAATATAAGACTTTTGTAACTAGATGCAGAATTAAGGGCACCCTTTCTTAGCAGTGCTAAATATTTACACCCTTCTCAGAAACAATTAAATTAAATCTTGTCACCTTCATACTTTCTTTTGCGAACATTTTCCAGGTTTCAAAAGCAAGTGTGATATTTTTTTTACCACAGAAACTGAGAAAGCTTCTTAAAAGTATATGTTATTAAACCTTAAGAAAAATACAATGAGCTGCGAAGGTTATTTTACTAAATGTACAAAAGAGAACAATTAATGTTTGGGGTTTTTTATAACAAGTACGTTTACTTTTAGTATCAATTTCAGAAGTGTCCATTGTCTTAATAGATTTAATTAAAGTCAATGGAACCTACCAAGGCAGGCTTGCCCAGAGCTCTATTTCTTTTTGTGGGTGACTTAATGAAAGGGCAGGTTAACTGCATAGGGGGTGGGGCTAGCCATGAATGGGGGTGGGGCAGGGCGATGGGATGGGACTGGGTAAAGACGGGGTAGGCCTCAGAGACCTAGGGAACCAGGGCTTCACCTGGAGACTTCATGTCAAACCTGGAGAGTTCCCAGGATTTCAAAGGAGACAAGTTCTCATTACCTGACATAATTATACACCCAATCGCAGTTAGTAACAGGTAATAGCGTTTTTTTATATGGCATATTGCCAAAAACATAAAATACTGATTAGTATATTGCTTATGCAAGGAGAAGATCCAGCAATTCCCATTCTGTTAATGTGAACATGGAACATTTTTTGTCCCTCTATATCATTATAATTCTGTATAATCCATTGATACATATATGCTGGAAACCAGTCAAATAGGGTTTTTTACAGAAGGTCAAAATGAGTTCTTTTTGAAATGCATTGCAAAATTCGGCAAAATCCTAAATATGCATTTGCCTTCAGCTCCTTGGCTTGTAGGAAATGTATTTGGCCGAACGCAATCCCTGCTGGCTGTGTCTACGTGGTGTACTCATCTGCAGTCAGCTCAAGATGTCTGTTCCATTGGTTTTTTTGGCTGTTTGGCTGCTTTGAGTAGCTATGTTTTGTGGTATTAAAGGTTGAAGAATCCCAGTGAAAGTACTTACTGTTAAGTTGAACTTGCAGTGTCTAACTTGGCAGTACTCAACTGAACTTGACAGAAAATCACCTCTTCATGAATAGATGAGCTTCTTTTCAAATGGACTTAATCTCATGGTTTTGAGTTAAGTCAATCATATTACCTCTGTATTTCAACTGCCTGCTCTGTATTTTAACTTGCCTGTGGGGTTTTCATATGCCTAACACACTGAGGATCTACAACAAAAGTATGAGAGCCTCAAATGCAACATAACCTGGCCGCTTTCTAGCACGTTAAATCCTTCTCCAATTACCTTTACCTGTATGTTAGTTAATCGATGATCATCAGGAAGATTCCAAAACGGCACCTAAAGATGTGGCTAAAGTTGGATGAAACATCAATTGAGAAGTCTTCATGTATGGAGAGATTAGATGGGAAAACATAGGATTAATATGCTGTAAACAGCTTCTATATTAAATGTTATAGTTTTAACTGTGGCCAATTTATGGGGCATTTTGCTGCAGGGGGATCAACGGTTCTTTACATTTATTGTAGTATTTTCTACTGAGATGGAGAATGATGACCTAAAATGTAGGACATTTTGATTTATAATTCAGATACCTTTTAATAAATCAAAGTTTGAACATTCTTTTGTGTTGTCACGAGTATAAATGTGAGCAGTTATACCAGCAGCCATTAATCGCATCAGACATCACGTCTACGAAATCAGTCATAGGGAACATTTCATTAAGCTCATTTTTCTGTAACATAATTATGCCAAATAGAAATCATCTCAGCTTTGTGTTGTTCGCTGACAAAATATATTAATTTTAATATCCACATTATATTTTATTAATCCTGGCACCATACACTGGGTAAGCAGATGGATTTTCTTATTTCAGGTTGTTATGATTATATTGATATATTTAACATGTCCAGTTGGCATGTCACTAATGTACTTTCTTCCAGATCTTCATGGCATATTAAACATAGCATTATAATAACACTTATACTTAGACAGGGGAACATATACTGACAGATTGTGCACTATTGTGATACAGAAGGGGAAAAATGTTTTTTTAGCAAAAATAAAAAACATATGAATACCATGGCAAGTTCATATACTGTACTTATGCCTGATTTCTAAGGTCTTACGACAGGTCTTACGATACCAATTAATTTAAAGGTGCTGCTCCACCTAGATATAACATTAATTAAACTCTCTATTATGCCAAGTAAATAAACCAGATCTGCCTTTCTGCCCTGTCTGGTTTAATCATATAAAACCAGCAAAACTTTTTACAAATGCCCATTTTATGTGCAGTGGTGTGAAAGCTATGGGCATTCAACGGGACTGGGAATTACGTTTGAAATGCTGAATTCAGTTACAAAAGTTTTATTTTCTGAAGAGCAGGTGAAACAGCACCATCATGTTTCAACACTGCTTATTAGGTGTTCTCTAGATTCATTCCAGTCTCTGCAGAGCAACGTCCCAGCCAGTCTCAACGGGGGCACAAGTTTTCATCTGAACTCCCCAGGAACTCACTGCGACTCATCCTACTATTGTTCAGCTGAACTCAGCATCTCACTTTAAACCTGAGAGGGATCTTGCAGGGTTTATGGTGCCAATCCTCTCAAGTTCATCGTCCAGGTTCAGGAGAATTGCAGCCAAGCTGAATTTCCTTGACTAATAAACCCTTGTTAATGCCCATGAGGTCAAATAAGAAGAATAATGTCAAAAGGGAGTAGAAGTCAGAGCCATCTTGTCTTCTACTCCATACTCATCCACTCTTCAGGAACCAGGCCGGGATTTGGCTTAAGACCAAACTGGCTCCCCCAGATATACAGCAAACTATATCCTGCTGAACTCATTTTTAAAAAATGTATATATTTAACAAACAAGTAGTAGGGCGCACTAAGAAAAAAAACACTTGAGAGTAAACCATACACATAACACACTTAACTTGCATGTAAGCCACTAGGGAACATCCGATAAGGTTCAGCAATAAGTCTCATACATCAATAGTCAAACAGAATCTCATGGCACAGTAGCAGGTATCAAAAAGAAGTATTTATATCGGGAAATCCAAATGTATTCAACGCAACCCATGGGTACAATTTTGACCAGGTGTCTGGTGCAGAGTAGTTATTACCTGGCACTGTGGACAGATAGCTTTTTGCCAAATCTATACCAATAAAACTCTATAGACAGAGTAATGAACGTCAATGGTGTGATGATCGCTGTAATCAATAGCGTCCTGTAATATTACTTTTATTATTATCACTTAGCGATTTATATAGCACCATCATATACCAAAAAGCAGTACAATTGGAGATTTATAAAATAACCATTATTAAAAATACTAGTAAGTATTTACTTAGCTGTAAGTAAAAATTACACCTTCAAACCAAGGTTTTTTGCTACTAAAGGCTATTGGCTACCTGGCCAATCCTAATGTCTTCAGAATGACTTTAACTCCTGTACAGTATATGTGTCAGCTGGCTAAAGGGCTTCCCCGCACCCAATTAAAGCAGAACATCATTACCCATGTTGACCTAAATCATCACTCTTCATTTAGTTAAACATCTCTTCTAAATATTGGTGAGGATGAGCTCTGTGCAAATAAAAAGAGATTTATTACAATATTGCCAATTGTCTCTAGGGAGCTCCAGCTCTCCAGAGATATCCATGAGGATGTAACTCTTCTAATGCATCTACATTTTAGAATGGAATAAAAACTGAATGCTACCCTTACAATACACTCCAAATCCTGAGAAGCTATTTTCATTAAACATTTGTTTTGTTCTATACTTGTTTTGTACCTTAAAGGGAAATATTTGCAGAAATGGGGTCATATTATTTGACCCCATCAACACTATAATTTGCCTCTGTAAAAAAATCAATAGGCGATTATTGTTTTTTTTCATCAATGGTCAGGTTTTTGGCACAGACAAGAGAATGTGATTAACAGCCTAAGCCCCCCAAGGAAACAAGTGGCTGCAATTGTGTGTTTTTTTATTATTTTAATTTGTTTTTAAACACATCACTACACCACCTTAATAACAATGCTTATTCTCATTAGGGTACCCAGTAAATTAATTATATGTAAATAAGTGGATATGTGCATTTATTGCAAAAGAAGCAGCTATTGATTGGGACAAAATGTTTTTAAGCACAGATTGAATATTTAGCATTTCATTAATTGTGGGAGTCATGGTGACAGCCACCATCAATATGTTTTATATTCTCTGGTCCTGAAAAGGATTTTCTTAGGGATGAGTGTACAGTCTATATAAACCACACTGCTCTAATATCTATACCCATTTGCTATGTTTCTGCCCCTGGGTAGTTTGAATCTCGCCCTGGCATGTCTTGACATTGCACAGGTGACTTTACAGACAGATCCCTGCCCAGGTTGTCATAGGTCTCACCTTTATGAGATTGTGCCCAGCTCGGTATCCAAGCAATTTCTCTCCTCTGATGCCAGGGGGCATGCTGCCAGTGGAGTAGCCATGCCAAGCCACCACATAAGGATTGTCAATAGTGATCCAGAACTTTACAAAATGTCCAAAAAGCTGAAAACACTCCTTAGCATAGGCTTCAAAGACGCCCACCATAGAGTCATTGATCCAACCGCCATATGTATCTTGCAGCTTCTGGGGCAGGTCCCAGTGGTAGAGGGTAACCACCGGCTCTATGCTGAGTTCCTTCAGCCTGCGGATCAGATTCATGTAGTAGTTATACCCTGCCTCATTGGGACCGGCTTCTGTTCCATTCGGGAACAGCCTTGGCCAAGAAATGGAGAACCTGTAATGCGTGACACCCAAGAATTCCACGGCCGCCGTGTCCCTGAAGACGTTGTTGTAGCTGTCACTGGCCACGTCTCCAGTGGCCCTCGCCTGGTCACTTTTGTGGCAGAAGGTGTCCCAAATGGACGGTGCTTTGCCATCCTGCTGCCAGCCTCCCTCCACCTGATAAGCGGCTGTCCCCACAGACCACATAAAGCCCGCTGGGAAGGTGTCATAGAGGAACAGGTTATCCTCGGGGAAGGGGAGGCTGTGAAACCTAGCCCACGTATCGTGCGAATTTCCGTGGACGGCACAGATCGCGCAGGTCCAAGCCACCCACAGCAGAAGTGACCTGCCCGTCATAGCGCAGCCTGGCTGGGGTGGGAATCCACGGCAGGTGAACGGCTCTCCCCGCGCCCGGTATATATAATACTCCGCAAGGTGCTTGCCACGTTCTGTCGCTGAGTGGAGGTTCGGCGGGAAGCCAATTTATCACCGGTCCCCTGCGTGAGGTGTGAGCAGCCTCCGGTACTGAGTACTGACGAAGGAGTGGCCATCAATAATTAGCGAGAAGCTCATCCGTGCTCAGCACACCCTCTGCTGCGTGGGGCTGCGTGGGGCTGCGTGACCACGAATGACCACTGCACACCATGCATCCCACTGGCGCAGGGACCACCTGGTCGTGGACAGGTGAGATCAGGTACCCCAGTGGATGAGTGTAGCTTTAGAGAGGCAGGTTTGATTATTTTTACCCAGTTCTACATATGGATGTTTACTTAGAAACCAAACCTAAAGGTGCTGTCCCACTGAAATCCAACATTCATTGAGCTCTCTAGTAAGTCAGGGGGAAATCTGTCATTTTTAGTGTTTTGATAAGATTTAATCACAGAAAGACAACACAGAATTCTTTCAGAATGTTTTCTTTTTCTTTAACTAGAAGTTATCAGTGGCCACTTTTGTATAACCCAGAATTAAATATTTTGATTAAATCATTATTTTGGGAAAGAATTCTAGAAACGGTTGTTTCGAATGCTACATTTGGTTACAAAGGTTTTACATGTAATTTACCAGAGTAGGTGGAACAGTATCTTTAACATTTTGTATTATTATTATTAGTTATGTTATATAGCGCTGTCATATTCCGCAGCGCTGTACAATGGGTAAGCAGGACGTAAGAAATAGTGCATAACAAACCAGCTCACAATCTAAAAGATAAATAAAACCGGAAATCAGTATTACAGGGATCTGTCAATAAAAATACTATAATAGACAATTACCTTTTTATATTTTAAAACAAAAAAAATTACCAGCAATGAAAAGTAAAATACATTAGAAGGTAACCAAATAAACTGACGGTCTGTTTTCCTACATTTTCAGGTGCCTTTATATTATGAAAAAACTTACTTTCATAGGAAACCTGAAAATGGCTTAAATGCTTAACTAATGTTCTTTATGACTTGTGATATGGAAGGCGAAAACAATTGCTATCATAATGTATCTAATTTTTTAGAGGTTTTGCAGCAGAGGTGGCTATTGATTGGGCATCTGCAGTAAATCTTTCACGATGACCGATATAAATCTTCCTAAGACACAAATAAAACCATGGAAAAACCCCCCAGGGCATGCAAATATATGAAGCCGATCCATTTCAGTAATTTTTGATGTTTTGGTACACGAGAGAACATATTTAAGAACTAAAGGTTCACTTGGACTCAAGGTGATGTACTTGCATGCCTGTCCCAGTATACCCTACAATTTGTGCTTATTAAATCTGCTTGGTTGAGCAAGCATTCGGGAACTAAAATGGTACAAAACAAAAACAGAATTAAAAAATTCCACAGAAAATACCATGATTGAATTTTTTAAAACACGTAGGCAATTCCCAGACAAATGTGTTTTGTATATCTTGTAGCAGCAATTTTGATGACTCTTGTAAAATTTGTAACTATGTCACTATGTAACAATAATACCTAGTACATAAGGTTGAAGAAAGTCCACCAAGTTCAACCGTTCTACCTAACCTTCCTACTCTTGATCCAAAAGAAGGCAAAGAAAACCTAATTAAGCTACTTCGAATTCTGCCATCAGGGGAAAAAAATCATTCTTGACTCCAAAAGGCAATGGGATTGTGATCTCAGATATTATATACCAATAGGAAGACAACAGGTAAGCAGAAATCATAGAAGACTGTGTCTCTTTCCCAGGACATTTACTTTTCAACATAATACATTAATTATATTGATGGATAAATGGAAAACTATTAAATGTATTGCAGATGAACTACTGCCACATTGAGAGGTTTCAAAAATGTTCATGGTAATACAAAATTTCCAGTTTTTTTATTGATTCCATTAATCGCTTATTATATTACAGGCACACAATCCATTACACCAAGGACTGTTCTGTTTTGATCAGAGGAAGTTCTTTAGTTGTTTGTCCCACAAGTTTATGTTTAGGGCCTTCCGTAGGCTTCCCTTAGGGGAAATGTTCCACTGTCACATTGACCTAATTTGCTGAGTGAGTTGGTGAGATCACTCGCCCAGACATGGGAAGATCTTAGTGAAGATCAGCTGAGAAATGTCAAAGCTTGGATCTGTACTCTGACCCACTACCTACACTTGGGAAGTGAGACTAAATAAAGTCAGGCAAAAGACTGGACAATGCAGCCTCTGAGAGATGTTATAGCTGAGGGGGAAATTTTCATTCTGCTCAAAAAGATTTTGCCCCACGCTGCAGTGAGTGCCCCCTGTTGGCTACAGGCAGTTGAGTCATCATCTGAACATTACTTCATCTGAGTGTACAGTCAAGAACTCTTCCAAACTTTGGTGAGAGTTTTATTTTGTGTGTAAGTGTATGCATAGGACTCTGGGCTAATCACTCTTTGGGGAAGTCTATTTCATGCTTTTCTTGCTTCTTTTATGGAGGAGCCTGAAATGGGTTTTTGTGAAAAAATGAAAACAAATGGAGTGTGGAATATGTTATTTTACTATATAACATGAAGACCTTCATGAAATACTTTTTACATAAAGTCTCAAATTGTTGCAAGTTCTCTTACCTGAAGACAAGCAAATCCTGGAATGCAATTCAAATTCAGAGAGTGCGATTCCCAAATAAGAGCAATATGCATTTCTGTCTCTAGGGGGCGCTGCAGGGAAAACGGTTTCAGTTTAGTTTGGTTGCGGCTCCATCTTGTTGGTATCAAGAAGTTGATTGTTTCTGTAAACTCAGTTAAGCTTTAATTGACAAGTAAGAGGTTAAATTTTTGTGAAAAATTAGGTTGTCTTTATAAATGATTCTTATTATTGTTCTCCCCATCACAGTGTAATTTTCACCTATAGTCTGGCCAGTAAATAGCTTTTTCTTTTCCTCCTCTCAGTAAAATGGTGAGACCAGCATCCTGTTCTCACGTAGAGTCGAAATGTTCTTAACATATACAAACCTTGTTGATTCATTCATAACGAAAAAAAAGTTTTAAAAAGCAAATTTAGTTTATTATTTACTGAATACGCTGTACTTACACTTTCATGTTCCCAGTGTAACAAAATGATTTTTAATTTGTAAAACTACTCAGCTTTTTTTCCAGTTCCAATTTTTCTAAAAATTTTAATTTTTTCCAGGACAAAAAACATTTTTTCTCGTGGCTTCAAAATTTCCGGAAATTTGACACCTCTAATTGGAATATACAGTGGCATTATCTGCGTGTTATAATGATTGTGACAGAACTAAAACTGGAGGGACTGAAACCTAACTTGTCTCCCAACCAAGGACATTATGGAGCAGATTCCATTGCTCCCTGATACCACAGCAGGGACTCTTTTGACTAACATTGCATCAAGCACGCTGACCCATTCAAAAGAACTTGACAATGCATGCCATGAAGGGATCAGATACAGGTCCTGCTCACAATATATCGTGGCATTGGAGATATCACAAATTTTTTTCTGGCTGTGTCATTTTGGACATACTTTGTTGGGAAAACTGGAAAATAATCAGAAGGACTGCGGACGCTTTCCAGGAGAGTGCCATTGAAGAGAGCACACTCTCCAAGACTCATACGGGTTGATCCTCCGCTTGCTTACAGACTATTTCTTCATTGACAGTCTTCAGAGGGGGGGCCTAGTCCTCAGCCTCCTCTACTGCCCCCCCAACCCTTTCCCTCTTGACCCACTTTCAGCCTACCCCCTAATCTCAGATGTTATTCCTGCCGAGATTCCCCAATGTCTCGTGGAACTATTCAACATTCTACTGTAGTGACATTATTCCTGCTTCTATGTCTTGTGGTACTTCACAGTCCAGTTGTTAGACGTATGAGTATTTTTGATGTTTTAGGTATACTATTTTTATTATTGACTGTACTGTACACTGTTGATGATAGCGTTCTGCATTATATCACTGTATGCATTGTATATAATATGTACAAATGTTGATTCCATTACAACAATTGATTTCATTACTAATTCATTGCAGATGGTAAAATGAAATAAAAATATTTCTTAGTATGTAAAATGTTTCCCTCAACAGCTGCATTGTGAATTATGACTTCTCTAGTTTTGTCTGGTAAAAACAGACATGTGATGTCAAATGCTTAACTCTATGTGTTCAAGAGGAACACGCACTATGTAGGAGGTGAGAGTAGGTTCTCACCCTGTTGAGAGTGTGCCTTGACGTGGCGGGTGGGCTTAATTATGCTTTGGCCAATTCATATAACCAAAACCTCTCATTTATATTATGTTTATATATTTGTTGCCAACTTTATTAGGGTGAGAAGCGCAGACAGTTTTTTGTTTTTTGGAACACGCACTATTGCACAGTAACTTTGTGCTGCTCATTCCTCTATGGTGCAAAACCCTCTGTGAATTGGTACACTATGAGATCATGCAAGCAGGTGCCTCAACATGCATGCATCCAAAAGGGGGAGAAAAGGGGCCATTCCCCCCCCCCCCCCGAAAGAGAAGGCATGCAATGCAAGTAGGGATGACATGTTGAGTTCTGGCTTACCTCTTTATCTTCCTAATTTCAATAAAGAGGCAGGGTTGAAAGGGGTCACATAACAGTGTGTTGCATGACCCTGTGGTGGTAGCCTGATAGCTCACATATAGTGCTTCACTGCAGACAGGCAGAGGTTTCAGAGGGTACATGAGTTGTGAGTTTGTGGGTATGTTAATGTGAGCATATATGGGGATGTAAGTGTCAGGGTGTGTTAATGCATGTCTGTGTGTCTGAGTATCTTAGTGTGTGTCGGGTATGATATTGTGTGTGCCTGGGTATATTGGTGTGCGTTTGAGTATCAGTGTGGATGTGTCTTGATTTGAGTGGTAGTGTTTTTGAGTGCGCTAATGTGAGAGTCTAGTAGTCCTAGTGTCTGGATGTGTGTAGCTTTCCTAAAAAACAGAGTTAAAATGGAAGTGGCAGATGGAAATGTGTAAGCTGCATGGATGATCAGAAAGCGTGAGTGTATATGTGTGTAAGTGTATGATGTTAGATTAGAGTGGGTGGCAGCGTATGTGTATGTATGTATGTATGTATGTATGTATGTATGTGTAAGTGTATGACTTTAGAGTCCCTGCATGTGTGTGTGTATGTGGAAGGTGTTAGAGCGGGTTTCATGTGTCCAATCAACTAACTAGACATTGTTAATGTCATACATGGCTATTGTAGCTGGAAACAGCTATTTTTGAATGTAATATCTTCATGGGCGTACAGAAGCTCATTATCAGAAACCATCATTCCTGTGTTCCAATGGCTCGTTATGTCAGCTAATACAAATTGAAGTTTAAAATGCTAAGTCATCATCACCCTTTTACAATTATGTTCATGTAAAACAAGGGCATTTCAAACTTTACAGTAGTGTAAGTGTAGACCTGCCCCTGACCATCAAACCGACCCACATCATAATTCATTCCCATCCCTACCACAATACTTATACCCCTCACCATCAAAATCATCCTTCCCCACTATCATTTATATCCCTACCATTATCACCCCACATTACTTCAAAATTGACACACTTATTTTCACATGCACTCGCAGTAACATATAATTGAATACACTTAAAAACACATACACACTCATACTAACACACCTTCCCTCCAACACACACACACTTACACAATCATGCTAACAGACACACTTATACATACATACTGATGCTAGCAATGCTAGCACACATCTACACATACACATGACTGCTTAGGCCTATAGCCCAAAGAAAATACCCACCCATACCCGAAATAAGAAACAAGACACATTTGTTGTGGGTAGGGCATAGGCCACAGCTTTATTACATTCCCCCCCTTTATTGACCAGCAGAACATAAACCAATAAATGACATAATTATACACTTAAACGACCCGCCAGCTACCGAACCTTTTGGGCCCGATAGGCGGTTATTGTACCACTTGCACCAAGAGTCCTAGTCCATCCGATGCCATCAGCCGTCTTCAGGACACGCCTCCCCAAGCCCGTAGGGCAAATTCCAGATAACAAAGTCATAAGCGCTGGCCAGGGGGGGAACAACACCGCCGCTGTGACAATAAAAACAGAGAGACAGAAAACAGGAAAAAACAACCTGACCTGACAGGTGCTGTGGCAGCTTCAGGAAGGCAAAGAGGGAGATGATCCCCCTTCACCTTCCTATAACCCCTAGGTCCTGCAACAAAGTTGCAAAGAGCAGCCAATAAGGACAGGGGACACAGACAAGCATTAGGCCTAGGCCAGCAGTCATGTCCCCCTTCCTTACTGGTCCAGGGGGGCCCTTGACTGCTTAGGCCTATAGCCCAAAGAAAATACCCACCCATACCCGAAATAAGAAACAAGACACATTTGTTGTGGGTAGGGCATAGGCCACAGCTTTATTACATTCCCCCCTTTATTGACCAGCAGAACATAAACCAATAAATGACATAATTATACACTTAAACGACCCGCCAGCTACCGAACCTTTTGGGCCCGATAGGCGGTTATTGTACCACTTGCACCAAGAGTCCTAGTCCATCCGATGCCATCAGCCGTCTTCAGGACACGCCTCCCCAAGCCCGTAGGGCAAATTCCAGATAACAAAGTCATAAGCGCTGGCCAGGGGGGGAACAACACCGCCACCGCAGACCCGGAACACATCAGGGCCGGGACTGCGCCCCCCCACCCACAGACAGCGCCCTATCAATACCGTCTTGTAACCCCGAATTGAAAATGTCCAAACCTATAGAAGTTAAATGAACACCATCCTGACGCATGACGTCGCTATTATCACCCTCCAACTCCTTGTGACGGACAACGACACCGCCAATACTAGAGACAAACTTCGAGATAGCTAAGTTAAATTTACGACGGCTACGTTCAACAGCCTTCGGATTGGCGAAGGACTTCCAAGCCGGACGAGGGATGACCTCAGACCAAACCAAGGTAACTTCCTTAAACAAAGCACAGCATTTAGCTAAATCCAATTTAACCGAATGAATAAGGTCAATGGTGCGAGTCCTACCAAGGTCATTACCCCCAGCATGAACTAATAGAATGATAGAGGAGGGAACAAACCTGCTCAAAGAGCAGCACTCAGGATATAACTGTTCCCACCTAAGGCCCCGCAAGCCGCGCCAACGAATACGGACCTGATCCGATGGAAAACCGAGATTCCTGCCATAAACACGAGATTCAGCCCGACGAGAAGCCCAATGGACATAGGAATGACCAACGATCCAGGCAAAAGTAGGCGAACGGCCTGCGGGAGCAAACAAGAACGAAAATTACATAATAAGAAACTGAGGACGAACATACTGACGAAAGCGATTAGACCCCCATCTACCAATACTCTTGATGCGCGCAGGAGGCAGGCCAGCACGGTGAGCCTCGGTTGCAGCCCCAATGCGAAAGGAATGAGGGGCAAATTGCTTAGGGTCGAAACCAGCGCAAGCAACACACCTACGGAAAACAGTAGAAAATTGATAGCGAGTCAAAGGTAAGCCATTCTGATGTACTAACAACGGGCCGGGAAGTGACGGCCGAACCTTCAGGAACCTGGACAAGAGGAGAACCGGACAGAAAGAACCGCCCGTAGAAAACAAACGCACAGGAACACCAAGGCCCCGCTGATCCGTTTTAGATCGTCTAACCAAAACAGACACTGAATTAAGGGCCAAAGACACATCCTCAACAAACAAGCCACCGGGACGTGACTTACTGAACGACACAAGCTCACCCACTCTGAAGGCACCAAAAAAGGCAAGGGAAAAGGCTACCTGGAATAGAAGGGACTCATAGGGAGAAGTGCACAGAGACGGAGTGTGCCCAAGGAGAGCCTGAAGCAATGCAAAAGATACAGGACGACGAGTATCAGGGAGCTTATCCCTCCTCCAGCCCTTAGCCACCTTCCGTATAAAGAACTCGCTGGCAACATCACGCCAGCCCATGAGCTGAAACAAAAAGGATAGAGCGGACAGATCACGCTCCACCGTGGACCCGGAGACCCCAGATGATCTGAGCTCGGACAGATATACCAGGACTGCCCACCTCCTACCGTCATCATCCAGAAAGCCACGCTCTGACTGAGCCATACGAAGCCACCTTGTCCACACCCGACCGTAAGCCCGACGAGACTGAACCGACAGAGAATCCTGAAGAAGGGCAACTATATCCCGGAAGCGAGGTTCCATAACTGCCGGGGAAAAGGAAGACCAAAAGGAGATGCCTCTGGAGCAGCCGACCGGAACCTCTGAAACTGAAACCGGGACAAGGAGTCAGCAATAACATTAGAAGTACCTGGAACATGCTTTGCCTTAATCCATATATTAAACTGGAGACAACGAAGGACCAAGTGACGAAGTAGAGCTAAAACCGGAGGTGAACTGGACGTTGAACGATTGATGACATGTACCACGCTCATGTTGTCAGAACGGAAAAGAACCCGCCGGTTGGCAAGCTCCAAGCCCCAAAGTTCAACAGCCACGATAATAGGGAACAGCTCCAGAAAAGTCATATTCCGCCTGAGTGCCGAATCTGACCATTCGGGCGGCCAAACCTCAGCGCACCACTGTCCCCTAAAGTATGCCCCAAAACCAATTTCGCTGGAAGCGTCGGTGAACAGCTCCAAGTCTGAGTTGGCACACTCAGGCTGTTGCCAACACGTCTGGCCATTGTATTGGGCTAAAAAGGTCGACCACACCTGCAAGTCCTCCTTAATCCGGCGAGTGATTCTGACAAAATGAGATGAATGCTTAATACCAACAGTAGCCAGCGACAATCGCCTACAAAAGGCTCGACCCATGGGCATCACTCTACAAGCAAACACCAGGTGACCCAACAGTGACTGGACCGTTTAAGCTTCATCTTGACAGCCCCCAAAAAGCGGTCTAACAAACGGGAGAGAGTGTGTAGTTTAGCTCGTGGCAAACGAAAGACCATAGAATCGGTATCTATCTCTACGCCCAAAAAAGACAGAACAGTGCAAGGGCCTTCGGTCTTATCCCTGGCCACAGGCACACCAAACTCCTGAGTAACCTCCATAAACGTGCCAAGAAGACGGCTGCAGACATCAGTAGCGGCGGGACCCACAAACAGGAAATCATCTAAATAGTGCAAAGCACCACCCTGGCCGCACCTGCGAGACACAACCCATTCAAGAAATGAGGAAAAAACTTCGAAATAATAACAGGAGATGGAGCAGCCCATGGGCAGACACATGTCATAGTAATAATCCCCACGGAAGTACATGCCTAGCAAGTGGAAGCAGTCCGGGTGGATGGGCAGCAAACGGAATGCAGACTCAATGTCGGATTTAGCCAGTAAACAAGATCGCCCCGCAGCCCGAACCAGCTCCAATGCCCCATCAAATGATGCATACCGAACCCTACTCTCCTCTTTATCGATGCCATCATTAACCGAAGAACCCGCTGGGAAGGAAAGATGGTGAATTAACCTGTATTTTCCTGGCTCCTTTTTAGGAACCAGGCCCAGCGGGGACACTCTGAGATTTGAAAAGGGGGGGTGAGAAAAGGGGCCAGCAATCCTACCGGCAGACACCTCAGCTTGCAACTTTTGTGCCACCAAATCCTCATTTAACAAAACAGAACGTAAATTATCGGCAAACAACAACTCCGAAGAAGGAACAAAAGGTATCCAAAACCCCCTAGAAAAACTATCCTCCAGCAACAATGCATCATGCCTATTGTTGTACTGCGCGAGCCACGGGCGCATCTTTACCACGCTCACCGGCGTCCTCCCCTCGGGCAGGGTCATCTCTGGCGCCCTGCTTGGGACCTGTCCTACCTTTTTTAAAGCAGCGAAGGGCCGGATGGGCTCCACCACAGTGCAAGCATTCATGCTTGAAACGGCATGAGCTGTACCAGCGGCAGTGGCTGTCATTATAGAGCCAACAGATCCCTTTTTTAAAACCTGCCGCTGCTCCGCTAGGGGCAGCGGCTGCCCCGTGAAAGGGCAGCGGGCGAGACGGGGTCATCAACAACAACCACAAGTTACCATCCTGCATATTAAACGTGAGACCTGGCCTCACTGACATTTTCTGCCTAAATTGTTGGTCATATTTGAACCAGCACTGACCCCCGTAAACTTTATAAGCACCCCAAATCAGATCTAAATACGCAAATAAAGATGGACCACGCTCAGGAAAACGTTCACATAAAATCCCTGCAAAAGTGGCAAATCCCTGCAACCAGTTACCAAAGGTACGGGGGAGCTGACGTGACTTATCTGACTCAGGACCCTCAGTCCTCCTAGGCCTATCCACAGACTCCTTATCAGGCTGCACTAAAGACAGAACATCAATAAAATCCCCTTTCCAAATTTTTTCCCGAATCTCAGTGGAGACATGTATACCCAGGGGAGCCATATCACAAGAGCTTGCGGCGGGAATGGGCACCGGAGGCAAAACAGCGGGGGCCGTCTGGGCAGACATAAAGTCCGGCCGTGCACCCGCAATCCCAGAAGCCTGGGGCGCAGGCTGACTGGTCAGACGCTCAACAACCGCCTTAAGGACAGCTATAATGTCACCTGAATTCTGAGGACCACCATAACCGTCCCCCGTCTGAGACCCTATGCCCC
>VKOC01006509.1:0-29097 GCA_009364415.1 Spea multiplicata
AGGTAAGTACCGGGGGGGGGGTAGATAATGGTGTCGGCGAAGTTTAAAATGCCGCCCCATTTTAAACTTCGCCCCAGGCGGCATTAAGTCTTGGGCCGGCCCTGGGAAATGGTCATACTTAACTGCCATATTCATCACGGTGCATATCATAACTAGAGTGTCTCTTTCAGTTCCTTCACTGTTTAAACTTCCACTTCTGCTGGAAGACAATTCCACTTTATCTACTCTCCTCTCTGTGAATCCCAACAGTGTGATATTTATATATGGGTTAATAGGTCTACAACCAACGTTGCAGGAAGAAGCAGGGACATCTTTGCAGAAGCATTAACTAGACTCTGCTCAGGGAACATGTGTACAGAATACTTAAAGCACCCAAAATAGGTTCTCAAACTTTACACCACATGTAACAACAGATCATGTAACAACAGATCATTCATTAACCTGGCAAGCAATTTTACACAAGACACTAACATTCTAAGATTTAGGGAGACAGTTAATGTATGGTGGCTGGACCTGAGAAGTAAAGAAATAATGTTACTAATATTTGGGTGGGTAATATTGATTAGTAATTATGGTTATTCCACAGGGCCATGATGATGACTGCTTGCGACTTATCTGCTATCACTAAACCTTGGGAAGTCCAGAGCAAGGTCAGTTGCCACCCCTAATGAAGAAAAAAAATGATGTATTTGCTGATTTGAAATGTATTGCTTATTCAGTAGTATTGTAGTATTCTGAGAGTCACATATGTAGAACAAAGGCAAAGGAGAATGTAATGAATAACTTATTCAGAAGTATATACCTTTCTAATATGTGTCCTTATTAATCATTTATTAGGTGTGTATCAGATAAAAAAGAATCCCATTTTGTAGCGCTGTTATATGCAACTTTTGATCTCATGCTTTTCTGAGGAATAACTAAGCAGCAGCTGGAAATGGAGTTGGAGATTTACGTGAATTTAAAAAATCCAAATAAAAACATAAAAAATGCAAACACAACAATACAAAACAAAAATAACAAAACAAAGGAATCTCAAAGAGAATGATGGAAACTAGTAAATGAAGTAATGTTTGATACAGTAGATGTCTTTTTGGATGCTTTACCTTAAAATAGAATGTATCTTTTTCACGTAAAATGTTCACTAAAACTAACTTAATAAAGAGGTATCAGCTCTTAGTTTATAATACACTCATCTTAGTGGTGCTTGAATAAATACAACCCATAAAGCAAGAGTACGCAATGAGTGCTAGTTTAAGTTTAAGGAGTAGTGATGTATGTAACTGCACTATATATGTAAACCTACTATGTTCATATGTCAACCTTCCTATGTATTAAATTGCCTGATTGTATGCTTGGACTCAAACCATTTCTCATCTATATTTCCTAGGTTGCTCTACTAGTAGCAGCCGAGTTTTGGGAGCAGGGTGACTTGGAGAGGACAGTACTCCAGCAACAGCCAATTGTAAGTAAACATTAGCTCCCATGACTTATAATACACAGAATCAACCAAAGATTTACGTGAATCTTTGTTGCTAATAGCCACCCAAGCCACATTCAGCTGAGTTTTGACCATTATGATAATTGTAACTAAAATACCTTAGGTAGGTATGTTCGCAACTCAGTATAACCCATACTAGCTCTAGCTCATGAAGAACGGAGGAGTATGAGCTGTAACTGAACTGGCTGAAACTCTTATTATAGTTTTGGGTCACTGTGGATGTCCCTAAAGCCATGTACAAGTCAACCCAGACACCTGGCTTGTTTGTGCAGTGCCACAGGCCATCTCGCTCACTTTTAGCGTCTAGTATACACTATGCCAAACTGTGTACACATAAATCTCATAAAAAAAACTTTAAAATATGAGTACAAATCCCATCAATCTCTCTGTTATTTTTTCACAGCCAATGATGGACAGAAATAAGTCAGCAGAACTGCCGAAACTCCAGTGCGGTTTTATTGATTTTGTATGCACATTTGTATACAAGGTAAGAAAGAAATATTGAATTTATTTCTTGTTTATTTCTAGCAAATAATTTATTTATAATATAAAATGTATAAAAAACAAAAACAAGTCTAACCAGACTAATGCATCACATTATATTACGTTGGTTTTTTTTAAAACGCCGGCAGGTTACACAGCCCTATTAAAAAAAGTGGAATAGTGAAGAAGTCACTGATGTCCAGATCTCAACAGTAGGGAGGATGGATGGTTTAATCAGGATTCAAGTTGGCATAAAAAAAGTTAATGTGGGAGAGGTAATTTAGAATATACCAGAGAAGTGAAAGGAGGGAAAAGGAGAGGCCAGTTAGCAGGGAGTTACAATAATCTAGAGGGGCTATCACCAGGGAATACATCAGTATTTTAGTAGTCTCTTTTTTGAGGAATATTTTGCAGGTGAAAGCAACAAGATTTGGTGGGTGACTGGATATGAGATGTGAAGGAGAATAAAGTCAAGTGTAACACCGAGGTAGCAAACTTAGTCTGTTGGGTAGAATTCTAAACAGTGATAGGGATAACAGGCATTGTGGATAGATGAGATGGGCTTTAGGATGTGGTTTCAGGGAGGTTAAGAAGTCATCCAAGAGGAAAGGTAGATTAGCGAATCCAAAACAATAGATTTGTTTTTCAAGAGAGAAGTTATAGACAGAGAAGTGCCAGAGAAGTAGACAATATTGTTACAGTAAGAATGGGAGGGTTTGGACCAGGAGAGAGCCATGTCGCAGACAAGACCGAAGGGTCTGAAAAGAAATAAAATGGGTGAGGCCGTTCTAGATAAAATGTTCAAATAGATTGGAGGCTACGGGGAAAAGGAAGAGGGGACTATAGTTAGATGAGATGTGGGATCTAAAGGCTTTTTTAAAATGAAAGAGATTAGAGCATGGAAGGGTGATGAAAACACTCCAGTGGAAAGAGAGAGGTTGGATATGATAATCGCTTACCCCCAATACCTATGCTGCGTGCACATTGCTTTTAATTTATGATATTTGTTATATACAAAAATAATTAGTAGTCATTAATAGACTTGGGCTCTGGCCAACTCTTCGTGTTCGTCTTCATGGGGAAGAATTTTTCGCATTCCACGAATATTCACCCGTTCCTGTGTTCATTCTGCGTGTTCGTTTTGTTTTGCCGTTTTTGGAGGTTTTGTAGGGGTTAATACGGGGGTTACCCAGTACTGAACACCCTTCGTGTTTGTTTTCATGTTTGCCCGAATACAAAGGCACAAGTCTAGTTATTAATATGTTTGTTGGAGGGGTTCTAAGACCTACTACACCCACATGTCTAAGCACCCCTGGCATGTGTCATTGATAGATAAGTAAATCACTCTTTCTCTATCTATTGTTTCATAAGGAAACAGAGGGTCGACCTCACTAAACTGAACCCTTTAATTTAGTCGCAAAACTTCTTGTTGCGTCCTCCTAAACGACTATAAGCCATTACTACTAGTAATATAATCATGAAAGTTATGATAAGGCCCAATTTTGTATTTTTACTTTTTTGTGTGTGCTTTTTAGGAATTTTCACGCTTTCATGAAGAAATTCAGCCTATGTTGGATGGTCTGATGAACAACAAAAAGGAGTGGAAAGCTTTAGCAGATGAGTATGAGGCCAAAATGAAAGCAATTGAAGATGAGAAGAAGAAAAAGGAAGAGGAGATTGCTGCAAAAAAAGGTTAGCACGTAGATATTTCGAAGCAGCACAATTATATTTTCAACATGATAACAACATGAAAAACCTATGCAAGTCCTATAAATTCAAAGCACTTTTGGTAAGTTGGCTATGGGCCAGTCACTCCTTTCAAGAGACAAACAAGAAGAATCATATCAGCTTAAGCACCATTGCATGTGTAATTTAGTTTACTAACCTGGTCGAAGTTATATTTGGGAAAGTGACAGCTCTTTTTCAAGGTTATACATATTATTCTTCAACACAATGTATTATACAGACTCTACATTCACATTTATAACTAACACTGGGAGAACATGGGATCTGCCTGGGCTACAGGGGTCTTCAAGAGAGCAACATGCTGTCCGCTATTTTAGTCTTAAAGTAGATTTGTCACTTTGCCCAGAATGGCATTGTCCAGTTCAGTATACTAAAAGAACACAAGGTGTTTATAGCTGATATGCGTCTTCTGCCACCTTTTGCCCCATTTTCAGTATTAGTAACTAAATATCTCCACATCGACCACATTGATTGCCAAATATAAAAGTAATAAATTAATTTAGTAAAAACTAAAAGCTGTGTTGGCGACTATTCCCCTTTAAGAGCCCCTCAATAAAATATTCAATAAAGATTTTCTTGTCCGCTAAACCCAAAGTAATATCTGAACCTTTATATAATTTACCTATACGCTTATCGATATTATCTCTTTATTCCTAAACACGACAAAAGTTATTTAAGTAAATTAACCTTAATCCATAATCTTTCTAAATCCTCTTTTGCCAAAGTCACTTTAGTTATGCAATCATTTTATGTTTAATTAGCTGTTCCAAATTACCCAGACTGACGTGACAAATCATTCTTTAACACATACAAACTCTTCCAAGGTCACAAAGATTGTCACTTGATGCAAGCATTGAGTTTAGAAACTTCTCCCATAGTTTGCAAAATGATGACTTATTTTTAAGTGCTACACGATCTGAACGTTAACATACCAGGTAACATCAACACTGTCTGTCACGTAGCGCTGAAAGATCTGTTTTCCCCACCAAATCGCAAGATAAGTTTGTCCAAGATTAATTGTTGCAAAGCAGGCATCTAGTATATTTCCACAAGGGAAAAAAGACAGAAAAACAATTCCTCTGTCATCACTGTCAACATTAAAGGAGCTGAATTATCAACCTGAACCAAATATTTTTTGGTGGAATGGTAAGCAATGCGGCTTCTGATCCTGCATTTAGATATAAAACCGTTATAATGATGTCACCTTATTAATTTGTCTGACGAATGCATCGATAATAATACAAGTCCATGTAAATACACAATGAGTAAAATATCAGGCACATTATTCTGATACAACTTTTGTAGGATGATTCCAGTTAAAGGTTATTTTGTGCACATTATTTTTTTTGCATTGGGTGGATGGAGTGCCAGAACCACACTTACGCCTACAAATACATACCTCACTATCCACTAGAGGCCACATATATGGTACATGGGTGTCCCTGGAGGGGGGAAAGAGGGGTACTTGCCTTCCCTGGAAATTCCAAAAAGGCTCCTGCTGTCAGAGTGGTTTGGTCTGCTCTCTTCCTCTCGGTGATCTCCTCCTTTTCACTCTTCCAGCTGCTCCTTCACAGGCACAAGACTGCAGATAGGGTTAGTTAACTGTAGATTGGGCTTAAAGGCAGGGGCTACACTAAACCCACAGTACATACTGCATCTACAATAATATTCAGCCAGCCGTATTGCTAGCTGAACTTCATGGCAATTGTAGTCATAGACTGGGGTTGTGGTGGGCCTACATTACACACTTTTTTTGTTGTTGACTCAAGCTCCCATGATATACAGTCAGCCATTACTGGCTGAACCCCATAAGGGTACTGATTTTCAGGCACTGTCCAGCGGTCCCACGTAGCTGTGCCACTGTCCTCCTTTAGCATCAATGGTGATCGTGGGCTGGTTGGGCAAACCCAGGGAGCTCAGGGAACTGTAAAATCAATGGAGTTATTTCATACCATACACAGTGACAGTTCTGATGTTGTTGGTTGCGTCATTATTGAATGCATGTTGTTGATGTTCTGCAATGCTCTAAGATGTTTCCAAATGGTAATTGTCCCTTTCTGTTTTATCATTCACAGCGGCTGCTGCAGGTACTGGCCAGACTACTGCCAAATCTTCAACATGTGTGATATGTTAATAAAATTATTAACTATTACTTTACACAGATGCTCTGTTGAAAAAGCAATCATGTTATGTCATTTTAAAACCAGATTACTTCTTAAAAGAAGACAGATTAATACTATGTGTACCATATGCAGCCACATTAACACTGGGTATTGGCAAGGGCATTTCCTTTCTACATTCAATGTTTGCAACATTATTCCATAGATGTATCTTTGCTTGGCAATTCATTTTATTCATGCTCATATTTGATTATGAGGCAAATTAGGCTACAGCCAAAGTCCTCTAGCATATCAGGTAAAAATATATTCTATGTCTCCCTCAATTATGTTAATTAAGCGTAAAAGTGACAGTATGGAGGGTCTTTGTTGGTACTATAGCAGTTGTATCATCCACCTTTCCTTCTCCAGTAGATGAAGTGCTCTCAACAAGCCCAACTCATCAGCTAGTTGTCAAAAAAATAGAATGTTGAGTTGACTTTTGTGAATAGACAGGTTGCTTCATTTTATCCAACGTGGTTGAGGTGACCTGCCAACTTAGCATTTTGTGAAAGGATCCCCTATTACAAACTATGTTCTCGCACAATTAAATGATATAAAAATAATACATTTCAAACGTAGCAATAATTATTAGGGCAGAATGCTGTTTAATTAGATGTACAATGGAATACCATTAACATAATAGATTCCAAAGCATGTAGATTAAAATATGTTAATTAAAAATATTGTAAACATTAGTGATCCATTTTTAATATGTATTACATACAGAATTTTTTCCAGGCTCTATTACTTATTTATTTTTTTGTTGTGTTTGAAGTTCATATGAGTTTTATTCATTATAACAATATTTGTATTTAATGAGCACTAGGAAAAAATGTGTCAGTGTATAAATTAAAAGATAAGATAAATGTAAGTTTTCAATTTATTTTAAATAAAGGCTTTTTTTCAAAAACTATGTTATTTTTTTCTTACTGACTAAAAACGAATATAAAATTAAAAAAGGTTTTTCAAAAGTATTTATATCTGAGTGGTAATAACTGCAGTTTATCAGGAAATTGTTGCCTCTAAAGTTACCTTTTTTAATGGATCACATAACCCCACCTCTGTGTAAGACATGAGGTTTGCAACATCTCAATGTGTTAATATATGTTTAATATAGCGATATACATAGCTGGACAGGCTACCTGGAGCTCTTCCTCTTCTGGGACTGGCTTTGGGAAGGGGCAGGGCTAGCCTCAAACAGGCTTTTGGGGGTGGGAGGTGGGTGTGGCCAGTGAAAGACAAAACTGACCTTTAGACCTGGGAAATCAAGGTTTTCATCGGGAGACTTTAGGTCAAACCTGAAAAGTTCCAATATTGACCAATATTCTGGTTAAAACAAAAATAATTTAGCCAGAGCAACCCTGTGAGTTCTTCTACTACTCTGCAACTGTAGCATTTAGACTGGGATTGCTATTTTCATGGTGCACAAAACCAGTTAGAGGTTCTTTTCAATTATCTGTGTCTAGAGTGCAGATCGGGTGAGTATGGGGGCTGTCAGCCAGTGGCCCACCAGGCATTTGCAGGTATCATCTGTAAGAAAGAGAACATTAGAAACTGGCCTTGTCATAATTCTGCAACTTAAGAGCTGTACTGCCCTCCATTATGAGCAGCCTCACTTTTAGTCATACTTTCCTTTTTTGATGATTTTTGGACCAGCCTGAGGCGCAATTGACCACCAGGCCAGCTCGCTCTAGTCATCTTTTCATTACTAAAGTGGGGGTTTACAGATTAGTTTCCAGGAGATTTGCAATATCAACTCACTGACTTTGCGAAGGGCTTACCCCAGAAAACTTCTTTTTTTCAGTAAAGGCTGAGCTAGCCCTGCATAATGCACCAGTGAGATTTCTTGAAACTCAACTCACAGATTGTAGTACACAGTATATAGGGCTAACTGCGTCCTTGGCTGCTAATATATAATTTTCTGGTGTTCTAGTTTCACTCCTAATATATAATAACACTATGATCAACAGATAACACCGTTACTAGTAAAGATCTGATGTGCACTGGAATTCTAGAATATATTCAACAAGAATCCAAGTGTCTGAACAGTAGATGGCAGTAGTATACTTACATGATTCATTTTTAGAATCATAGACCTTTACTATGCGACTGTACTGAACCTTTAAAAAGTCCTAAAAGAAAATGATATTCTGGTGCTAATGAACATATTATCATCCATTAATAATACAATGCTAAGAAATTACTGCTGTTGGAACTAGGCAATTGGAATCTGTTAAAATGTAAATGTTACGGCTTCCATAAAATATATTGCTTCAATAATGAAAGGCTATGCATCCGCAAATTTACAGGTATTACAAGTTCACATACCACTTGGAATATGTTGTCCATGTTCTTCTAAAGTGAAAAACCTCAGCTTTTCTTAGTGACTGAACACTGAGATAATTTGCTATGTTACATATTTTGATTAAGTATGTAAGGGGTGTTTGCTCAAAGGTAATACATTTTAATGTGCCAACATAGAAAAAGATGTGTTATCAATAAAACGTTCAGGACCTGTGAGGTCTCCTCTGACATCTCAAAATTGATGTGACTCTTCATCTTTTTCCCTGTTGGCCATATAAATGGCAGCTTCTATACCAAATCAGTAATATACATTTTCTATAGGAAGAAAGAAAGGCTCTGTATCATTTGTCTCCATTAATACCCTCCACTTATTGATATCGGTCAATGATGTCCATAGTCTTATGTTAAGGGGCGACATATAATTTAAAATGTCTGTAGCTAGGAATTCATAAGGTAATCTTGGAGATGTACAACATCCTTCAGAGAGCAGATGTGTTTTGGGGGGGTTAGCCCTAAAATCACCCCAAATTTAGCGAAACATCAAAGCAGGGCAGGACAGGCCCTAAGCAAACTATGTTATTGAAGCTCCCTACTACCCTTACATTCATTGAAATTCCTTATATTTGTACGGCAGTTTAATAATGTACAGAATTCAGCTTGACACCTTAAACAGCAAAAAACATATTCTCTCATATTAATGACCTCATTGGCTCGGATAGTTGTAGATTGGATAAGTACGAACTAATGATAACAATGAATGTCCTCGCTCTCCATAAACTCATGAAGAAATGTATACTTTTGCATGCTTCCACACGTTACATTTTTCTTAGATATTTTACTCTCATTCCTCTCCCCTCTCATTCTTGGTTCTCTCACTGATCCAAAAGAATCTCATTAGAAAACACACAGTTTGCTATTATATTTAAGTGCAGCCAACGCTATAGTCATTTTATTTCTATCTGATGTTTTTTTTTCTTCCCAATAAATAACCATTATGTTTATAACCTTTTCCGCTATTATTCTCGGCAAAAGATGTAATGGGGAGTGTCTTTGTTGTAATAGAAATAGAAAAAGGCTCCAGGCACTCAAGGGTTCCATCAGACAGATTTATTGACGGAAACGGATAACAACGTTTCGACCTCACAATGAGGTCTTTATCAACTTGATAAAGGGCCATTTTGAATAATTAAATATGGTACTTTATCCTACTGAGCAGGCTCTGGACAACCTGCACCTGGGAACAAATGTATTTCATGGTTCTCAGGTCCTCTGCCGCATGACCACACTGACAGAATCTTGCAATTTAGCAGAATCTTGCAATTTGGCAGAATCTTGCGATTTGGCAGAACCAGAGTAGAACCGCAGTGTGCTTCTAGACGCCATGTGACGAGACATTGCTGCACAGAGGCACTGCATCGCTGCACACATCCCTCTCCAGGAGATCACCACTGGCCAGTGCTGGATTCCCACACAATGGCTGCCCAGGCAGGAATAATAAATAAAATAGAGAGATGTGTACTCTACGGGTGAGGCTACTACAGCACCAACAGTGATGATCAACAACACCATTCTGATGATGCCACAGGGCAGGTCATATTAACCCCACCCATGCTCCAACTTATCCCACCTTTGCCCCACCCCCTTTATTGCTATACACATACCTCCTTAGTGTAAATCAGCTGGTTTCAGAGACCTGCTCCTGCAGCCCACTGACCTGCTGTCCTATATGTAGTCTGTCTAGGCCAGAATACGCCACTTGCTATGTCACTTTTATAAATGTGAGATGTTGGTATGGGCTGTGTGGTAAATTTCATCACATGTATTCACTTAATTTCAAGCAGAGTCTTTATGAAATAAGATAAATGGGTGAAAATTATGGGTTAAGTGACCCTACAGTTCTTTTTAGTTTTCCAGAATCATCTTTGGGACAAATCATGTTTCTGGAAGTTGTAGCAAACCCACCTGTTCATCCACATGTGAGCAAACCACCCATCACCGTGGACCCTACTGGAGATACACATGCCAGATATGCAATCTTTTAACATAACTAACTTTCCCAGTCTGTACCCTATTTTATTTGTCCCAGGAAATTCCCTCTTAATTAACCCCAATTAAGTTAAATTACACTTCTAAGTATTTTCCTTTATATATCCATATAATATATATCCATATAATATACTGTATGTACAAAATAAAAATTTGAACATAGATGCTTATTGTTTCAAGTTATGACTTGTTAACAAAAACTACACTACATCCCTATGACCACATCATGTCCTACCTAAGGAATATATTGTTTATACCATCCTGCTAATGACAAAACCTGTGCCAACCAATACAATCCTGCAAACAAATCTCCTGTCCTCTGATAATAATGTTTAGCTGTATCATCACAGGGGAAACACAGCCCAACAAGGTCCTCCTCACTTGGTTCCAGCAGTGCAGTGGTGCTGAACTGCTGAGTCTGATATTAGGTGGCTGCTCACAGCAGAGGGTGGAAGAGAAGGAGAAAAGCTCTAATATAACAAGCAGCTCTCAAGTCATATAGATCTCTTCTAGTAATCACACACACACTATCACTTACTGTGTCTATTCTGTAAATGCTTTTCTCACATTTCTTCTTTACCCCTTATTAAAGACAGATAGGTTGTAGCTCTGGACACTATCATTGAACACCTACCTAGACATGTAGCAGAACATATGGACTTTATGTCACTTGTGGATCAGAATGGTTTGCTGCAGCTGCTGCTTGGTGACTGAAGACGTTTTATCTGGAAAACCGTTAATAATCTGGAGCTGTGACTTTGTGGGCAGATTTCTTTGACATTATTTCAAGAGGACATTGGAAAGTGAATGTGCTGCCTCTAAAATGCTTTCAGAGAGGAGCTCTGGACTTTTGGCTTATGGTTTCTACCTGTGGACTTTCCAGTTTCTGACATTTCTAGGAGGTAAGTTCTAAATAAGATGCCCTATCGTTATTAGAATTGGGGATGTCTGTAAAGTTGGTTTGATGCTATTTTTTAGCTAGCCTAGGGCATATAAATGTAAATATTCTGAAATAAAAGCAAAATAATAATAATTATTATTATTATTTTTTAATAGTCCCAGAATATCTTTTAATAAAAGTTACTATTACAAATTGTAAAACGACTTAACTGTTTTTTCCCAAAGGGATTATTTGCAAAAAATTCCATTTGTAGCATTTATTTGCATGAGAAGATGGGATGTTATATAACAGTTGTGCTTTGTGTATACAAGTCATGTACATAAATGTAATAATAGGACAGTTACAGGACAGCATTTATTAAGATATTCAATGCAGTTTCTTTCCAATATATGTGTAACGTATCAGTTCTGTGCTCCAATACAATATCTAAGTGTGATATTAATGTCTATGTGCTATAGTCAACTTTGTTGGGTTTTGCCACTGAATAGTTAAATAGTTTTAGATTTAAACATTGTATTTTTTAATTTAATAAAAATGCTATGCAATGTATAGTAGTTTTCTATGTAAATACTTGGTGATAGATAGATAGATAGATTTATCAAGAGAAAGCACACCTATACAGAATACCAGTATGGGAATGAGTAGAAATATCCTGGTTCCAAGAGCTAACAATCAAAAGCAGTAGGTTGTTTTTGCATCTCAAAAAAAATAAAAATAAATAATGGCTGGCAACATTTCAAATGATTAAAAAAAATATTTATTGGAAAGTTGGACATTTAAGAATACTAGGAAATGTTAAATTCAGAAGAGAGGAACAACACCTTTAATCAGAATACGCACCTGTTAGATGTGTCATTCCGCTGGCTTTGTATAATATATAGTTAAATTAGTGAAGGTTCCTGAAAGTCTTTTTACACGTTGAACTATCCATTATACATAACCAGCTCTGCCCTTCTTGCTTGTGTTGCCTCTTCATAATAAGCAATAAAGTAGAAGAGTTAAATTCACAAGTCTCCCAACAACTCTGTCTGTAGTGAATAGACCCCAAATACATTATAGGATAGGCAACCTTTTCAACCTAAGATTATATCTTGTTGAGCATCGTGGGAAACCCAACCCACATAAGATTGAAATGCATTTACCACAAATATCATTGTTAATTTAGTAAATCCTTAGTGGACCCGAGCTGTTCCTCACGCCGAAAGTGGGCTAGTTGCACAAAAAGTAAAAACTGAGTTATTTACTAAGGGCAACTTTTAGAACACTACTGTGCGACTTGTGTTAACTCGGCAAACCTCAGAGTTCAGGCCCCGTGTACACCAGGTTTAAATACAAATAGGTTTCAAAATTTTGTATGGTTTATTACGGGGAAAAAAGTATTCAGAAGGTTAATAGTTTGTAAAACTCCCACCAAAGTGATACACAGTGCCAAAGTTTGGCCAGCTTCTTCAGCATTCCTCAGAAGAATACAGAAATGTATAGTAATGCTATAGATTGTAAGCTCGTTTGAGCAGGGCCCTCCTCACCTGTTGTCTCTGTTAGTCAATTTGCTATGTTACATACTACTTGTTATGTCCTGTCTACCCATTGTACAGCGCTACGGAATTTGATGGCGCTATATAAAACAATAAATAATAATAAATGCAGTGTAGTCTGGCCAGCACCAGGTAAAAAAAAACTATTTGCTTCCCCGTACCTAGAGCACCTGCATACACCAGCCATATTCTTTAGAGCTTTGTGTCGTTCCTCCAACTGCAGTGTAACCTTTGGTTATCTTTCCCAGTGAAGCATGTATAGTAATTTACCCTCTAGCGAGTCAGGAAAAATCATATCAGAACACCGTGAGATGGTTCCCCCGAGCCAAGGTTTGTGAAAATTTGCCTATAATTCAACTTAATGGACTTCATGCCCTGAGGTAGTAGATTTTGTAAGATGTGTTTGACCCTCAGGTATTTTACCAAATCTGTGGAGGGCCAGCCCGTGTTTGCCTTTTAGGTCAGAGAAGGGCAGCAACAATTTTTGTGCGTAACGTTCCCTCACTAATGCTGTATCTCGCAAATCTCAAAATGGAGGCCACGTTGCATATGCGTTTCCCTAAATTAAAAATGGGGGGAAAATAAAAAAAAGATGAAATAATACATTTTAATTCTGCACTCCTTACAGATTGGATCAATTTATATGCAAATCAGCTGTTTTTACATACAATAGTCTGAGTGCTACTCCTAAGTTCAGGCAAATTGCTCATGCTTTTGTAAATACTCATTGTAAATAATCAGGTTGCTGTTTTATAAACACTTCTGGACTAGCTGACTGATTGTAAGACTTACACCATTTGGCCCACCTGGTCTGCCTATTTTTTTCCACTGTAAAATCCTAAAGCCTATTTGCTCTCAAGTATTCCGGACATCCTTATGATACCCTATGCATTTTTAAATTCCCTCACTGTTTTAACATATACCACTTTTGCTGAAAGGCTGTTCTAGTCGCCTACCACCCTTCCGGTAAAGTAAAACGTGCCTATATTTCAACATATACTTTACTTTAAACCTGAACTGTGTTCCTTCAACAAGTTCAGCAGAGTTGCAACCAAGTTACTTTGTTGTGACCATGGGCATCTTGGGATTTTGTGAACCCCATGGTAGTCCCATTTTGTGGGGAACCTTTACTAAAGATGGTAAACCATTGGGCATTTACCAGGTGCTGCATAGCAGTTGTTCTTTCTCTAAGATGTGATAACATTTGTACAATTTTCCCCATAATTTCATCTGCTGCTCACTCACTGTTACATGGCCAAAAGACAACATATGGACCCTTGCCTTCCTGCGATTCCTGTTATTTTAGTGCGCTAGATATTAAACAAGGACTTAATTAAAATTATATGCAGATGTTACACAGATTGTTTTATCATTGTTGCGTGATTGCTGTTTAGAGATTTTGGAAAATAGATTCAGTTTTAATTTAATTGTATGTTGACACTGTATATATTTAACAAAACTGCATCTGCAAACTATACTAAGTGCAAAGTTCACATATGCATTATATTTATCTTCTGTTTGATTTTGGTTTGCTTTTGTGTTGTTTTTTTTTGTTTGTTAATCAGTGTAATTGTTTTTGAGATATTTCATGTAAAAGCGCAAATCATTGGAGACGATAATAGGGAGGAATAATTGTGTATTTCCTCAGGAACGTCAGTCAGAGTAGATTTGAAGTGAAGATTTGTGTATAAAAATCCCAAAATGCACACCAGTTTCTTCGAATCTGCATAATTATTCCCTTCTATTATGTTATCTGCCTCCTATTCTTAAGTTGCTGAATGTTGCTGATTAGTTCAGGTACTTTTAGTTAGATTGTGGTGAGAAGAATGGAGGTGACTTCCAATTGCATGGGTTAATTTAGTCATAGAAACCTGCCATCTCTTTCTATGTAAATAATAATTTGAATAGCTGTCAAATTTTAGATTATCTCTGATTATTATCAGTACCTATATAAAACACATAAATCATGCTTTTCGGCTTGTGATAATAGTTTCGTAGAGAACATAGACTGTTACAAACAACAACTAACTCCATGTATAGTATGCTGAAACAATTCAGTTAGAGAACTGGAAGTGGAGTCAGAGGACTGCTTCCATGTTATTTTCTTGGTCCGCTTCTCCCCGGTATCAGCTCCGTTAACCGGCCCTCGCGGAGCGGTTCTGCAAAAGGGAGGAACCTCAGTGCACCCCCTCTCCCCCAATTGGAAAAACTTGGAGAGACAGTTCCCATCACTCAGCCCTTTTGCGGAAGTACTCTGAGAGACCAGAATAATGCAGGCGGATTTGTGGAAAAAGAGAGGTGCAGAAAAGCATTTCTTTCTCCACGAATCCGTCAGCATTATTCTGGCCTCTTGAAATACTTCCTCAACAGGACGAACCCACAGCATGTACCACAGGGGCAGCCTGTCCCCGTTCTGCTAATTAGGGGAGAGGGTGTGGCGGAGGCTCCGCCTTTTGCGGAAGTGGACGAAGAAAAAGAAGACAGAAGAGCAAAAAGAGGCAAGACAAATGGAGCTGTGGAAAAGGAGAAAGGGACGCAGAAGGGGTCGGTGGAGAAGGTAGGGAGGCATTAAGAGAGTGTGAGAGAGCGCGAGTGACAACTAATTTAGCTCTCTGAATTTTGTCGGAACCAAAAGGGCAGGAAAAGAAATTCATTGTCTGAAAACAAAGGACCAAAAAGAAAAATTATTTTGTAGAATTTTTGGTCCATTTGCACAAGTCGAGGCTAGTACAGTGTGGAAATTTTAACATGCAAAGGATAGGCATAAAGCTATTCTGAAGCTTGAGTCTTTTCCTCAGGAAGAATGTACAAACTAGATGAGCCGAATGGTTCTTATCTGCCATCAAATTCTATGTTTTTATGTGTGATATAAATAATACAAACTTCTGGGAATGACAGAGGGACTCTAAAGGTATAATCATTGATACATTATGGGGAATTGAGGAGAACTTGCATGAAATGCCCTGTCTTTTGGGGGGAGACAGATGTTCTCTTAGGCTGGAAGACATGAATCTAAAAAAACTTTAAAATGGACCATTAATTGATGACAATGATACGAGTAACGTAAGGGTTTTTTTTTTACGACTAGGTTCAGTTTTGATCCTTATCTTGATTGTAACATTTATTCTTTATTGCAGCCTTGTAAAATATATTACCCATAAGTGCCACAAGCTAAAGGGGAGATCAATTACGCAAATCTATTTACTAAAAAGAGAGAAATAAAACTGCCAAAAGTCATAATGTGGTTGGCCAAGTTTTAAGTGCCACAAATGAAATGCTAACAAATGTGTTTGTGAAACATACTTTTTTGTGACAGACATGTAAGGTGTTAAACATGAACATTTTCATTCCTCTTTTTAACCCCTTAATGACAATTGCCGGCCCGGGCACGTCATGCACTAACATCCAGTTAGTGACAATTGACGTGCCAGGACCGTCATGGCTTTAAACGGGTGCAGAAAGCGATCTACATTAGCTTTCTGCACCCAAACGGTGTTTCTGTGATGCCATCAACGATCACCTCCTAAACTTTAATGGTGTTGCTGAAATGCCTCGAACTCCCACCCCAGGAAGGGCCACTCTCTGCCACTGAGAGTGATTTCTAAAATACGATATGTTTCTCAAATAGTTTAGAAAGGGCCCTTTCTGAACTATTTTGACCTGTACAGTGGTTATATACTATTCATGTCCTATCTACCCTTTGTACAGCGCTGCAGAATCTAATGGCGTTATAGGAATAATACAGATATCACAATGGAACTCTTATCAGTGCCATAACGGGGGTATCTAATCTAGAGCTACAAAAGATGTTTTAAAAAATATTTACTAGGGGAGCAAAGCTGGAAACATTGAATAATCACAGTTTTTCAGGACAGAAAAAAAATAATCTCGGTCATGTTCATTTAGCATGATTTATTCACAAGATAATCTTATTTCTTAAATCACCCTGAACGGGTTCACTGAAGATACACTGAAGATTATGTAATAACATTGTGAGTAAATATTTGTAGTCTTGGGATGTATAATTGATATTCTATCTACTATAACACAACAATCAAATATCAATGTAGATGGAAATACTGACGAGTGTATACAATTTTATTATTGCCCATTATGAATACCTGTTTAGGTCGAAACATTGGCTTACCTATACATCATAAATTAATTTCTTCTATATGTTCTATATTTTCTATATATTTTGTTCTGGATTTTAAGCTTTTTTGAGCAGGGCCCTCCTTACCTGTTGTTTCTGTAAGTCAAATTGTTTTGTTATATATTACTTGTTTTAGCCTGTTTACCCAGTGTACAGCGCTGCGGAATATGATGGCACTAGCTACCTAAACAAATAATAATAATTTCATATGTTCTACATTATTTGTTCATTTTTCGAGTGTGCATGTTTTTTTTATTATTATTTATATAAATTGTTTGGGTTCCTTCCTTATGCATCCTAGACCTTGAATTAATATTTATTTTGGTCTGCAATTCTCTGACTTTTCTGTGTGCAGCTAGGGGAAAGTGTTACTGTCCCAAATCATGAACAGTTTTCATTTCCATCCATGAAATGTATTTGATGAGCTTTAATTATGACTCATCCCGTCCGATATGGCCTTTGAGTGAATCAAATTCTGTTCAGTTTTATGGCTGCAAAATAATTCAAGGGAATGTGTCATTGAAAAATGTTACACACAGTTCTTTAGTCTGCCCTATGAAGCATTGGAGCACATAGCCAACACGATTCATTTATTATTAAAACACGTCCCCCCCCTCCACTCATGGAGTGTACTAACCAGAATGATTACATGGTTAAGTAAATATCTGAAGTAATAAACTCCTCAGCAGTACATATTGGAAAAGAAAAAGCAATATTTGCCCAGATTACTAGGTTAATACCTGAAACCATGTGTTCAGCCCTTTTTTTCCAACGTATTCATTCCTTGGTCTTGTCTTACATTCACAAAGTTGTTATGCATGTCGAGTGCATGTCTAAATTCCCTCGCTGTATTGACCTCTACCACCTCTACTGGGAGGCTCTTCCACTTATCGTTCACCCTCTCAGTGAAGTAAAAAAATTCTTAGTAAGTTAAGAGAGGGTGTCAGCCATATATACAGCCAATAATTCTTCTAGAAGAAATGTACTTTTGACCTGTGTTTAGGTAAAAGCTGGGTTTTGCAGACATTATATTGGAGTTTGTAAATTGTGCTTTGTTGATTTGTGATTGGACCATAATCGTTACTGGCAAATATTACCAATGCGGAAACTAGGGTGACCACATGACCCAGATTGCCTGGGAATGTCCCGCAATGGGACTTATGTGTTTGTGTGACTGTGTGTGTGTAATCTCTGGTAACAGAGGGATTCATTCTCTGAAACTGCTTATGGCTGGTAATAGAGAGGTTAATTATCTGAAACTGCTCATATCTGTATATATCTCATTAAAGCCAGTGTGTGTGTAATCTCACCCGTTTCATGGTGTGTCCCTGAATGACAGAAATGAAATGTGGTCACCCTAGCGGAAACCCATAGAGAATTGTCATTAGGTTGAGATGAGCCTGTTAGATATAGTTATTTTCAAGAGCAGCTACTCTCAACCTTTTTACTTAGCGCCAGCCCTGTAGGTGATGCATTTCTGGCAAAGTGAAGACCAGGAGCCAGCCTTGTATCGCAGTTCTCCTTTTGATCCATACGGTTCCTTTTTGCAGCCTCTTATTCCCATTTTGCAATTTGCTCTCTCCCTTTTGATTTAAACCTGAAATCAAATAGCAGTTCCTCCTCTTATTCTGTTCTTCTAAGAACTCACCTTGTATTCATTTATATGTACGTTTATTCTAGTATTTTGAAAACTCAGTTACATAACTCTGTGGTTCTCTGTTTTCTCCAGTAACAATGTCATCAATCCACTATGATGCCCCTGAGAGCACTAACTGTCGCACCAGATCCAGGATAGGACTACTTTCAAGGACTACTGCAAATGAGACCATGTTTCAAGCATAGCTTCAAATGGCTCCCCTGTGCCCACTCAAAGTCCCTTAACAATTGACTCATCTGTAGCACAAAGCAGGGAGCTTGCGCTAAGCACGGGGAAAAACACATAACTGCATCCCAGTTCACATTTCTACAATTTAAATATGTCGTCGTTATAATTTGGCTTTACTGAGCAGAACGTGCTTCTTAAAATGAACCAGTATTTTTCTGTTTGTATTGTATAAATGGAAAGATTTTTTTCATGTACCCCAAGTGTTAAATTCAGCTCGCAGTAGGTTTTAGAGCGATATCACTGCTGTATATATATATGCATGTTAGGGGGTGCTTGTAATTTTTTTTTTATCACAGTGGGTTTCCAGTATGTCTCTTTAGCTCGCATACTGTCGCTCTCTCTGTAGACCCCAAGTACTCCTGTCCCTTTTTTCTCCCCCTGATATTCCTTTTTCTAGGAGATCAGAATGTTTGCCAGGCGTCAGGATATCTTGGTGTTTTAGAATGGAATTACAATTTTACAAAATTTTTTAAAGAAAATTTTTTTTTAGGAGTCATGTTCATACCTCGGGCAATTGACCATGAGGCACGGCAAATCACATTGACTCACAAGTCCAGGTCCTGCCTACTCGCACTCCCTTCAACTTTATCTAACTGTGTAGCAGGTATTTTCTGTAGCAGAATAAAGTTGCTTGTTGCTTTAAAATATGAAGTTTCTTTTCTTTGTGGACAATATCAGACTGCCATTATGTAGTAATAGCTCTTTGATAGCAATAGCTCTTTGATTGCTGTATTGTCTAGGAAAGTAATGTGGTTACAATGGACTCGTCCTGTTTTATTCAGTGTATTTATAAATTAATTTTTTGTGTCTGTTTAAATATTATTTCAATACCTTTCACAGCATTTCTCTACAACAGGACTTGTGTTTCTTCAAAAAGCAAATACAGATAAATGAAATGAGGATGGAAGAGTTTGTTACCTGCTGTGAACATGATCTCAGATGTAATCTGTGTTGCAGCTGACTGATGAACCAAAGAGCAATCTGCATTCTTCGTTAATTTATTTTGTTATTAGACAAGAAAGGGAAAATACAAAAAAGGAAGAATATTAAAAAAAAGACCCAAAAAAACATTTCACCACAATTTCTTCCCTTAATTATAAGCATCATTGGCAAATGCGATGTCAGTTTCGATCAGACTGGCTGTTTTGCACTTGAGTCAAAACGTCTGGCTTGGCATTTTCAGAGAGATACTTGCAGAAAGAGCAACCTCGCAATCTGATGGTCATCAAAATGTGCTAACCTCGCAATCTGATGGTCATCAAAGTGTGCTTCCAGTTAAATGTGGGGGCCTTCATCAGCCAAGGATAACATGGCCATTCTAAATCCCTGGCGGTTCCCTCTTCTGGCAGACCTCAATAAACAGATATAGCATTAGGAAAAAAAATATATAGGATAGAGCCAATTAAGGCCTTTGGTCTATTTTATATGTGTAACATTTTAAAGATGGTGTAATCATTGGTTGCCATGATAATTGTTCCGTATTTAACAGTTTAAGCCAGAGCTGCTCTTTACATATATGGGAGGTATATTCCAATTTAAGTGGGGGTTAGAATAATTGAGGCAGATTATGATAAATGTCCTATTCTAAAAACATTTGCATACGGAAGCAGTTGGATTTACAGATTCACTAGATTTTGGAGAGAGAGAACTTCTCTCCTGTAAGCCAGGACATCTGACTTCGATAAGCTTAAAGATTTTTCTCCTTGGGCACAAAATACAGTGATGTATACAGAAATGCAGTTTAGTATTAATAACAACTTGGTTTTATGTAATTTAATTTAAACTTCCTTTATCTGCAGACCTGGAGGCTGTTATTTTATCTTATGGAAAGTCCCCTCCTACATAGGCTTTCATTAGCTTGAGTAAGAACCATTCTATTCTCTACCACAGGCAGTACGATAGCCAGGGTGTTTTTCTAGTAGATTGGGTAAGATAACAGAGCCAAAACACATACGAATGGCTAATATGCAGCTTCTTAAAAAGTCCTCAAAAAAGTATTTTTTGTCTGATAATAAAAACAGGTGGGAATTCACTTTTAGTGCCACATCTTCCCATATTCTGTCAATATTATGCAAAGCAGTCTTCTATTCTCTTTGATTATTCCTTAGACTCCAACTCGCATTAAAGAGCATGGCTTAGACCCACACAAGCTCACAATGTTCTAAGTGGGTAAAAGGTGATAAAACCTTGTGGTTCACCGACAAAAGCGCAGTCAAGAAGAATGTTTTGCATGGGGGAGTGTTATGTCTTGTGTTATGTCTTATGGGTCATTTGTCATTAGACATAGCAAAAGTCCTGGTGCCACATTACATTTGGAGTGGGTATTGAGCTATATATTTCAGCTCAACAGATTTAATTGCTGAAAAAAGTGGCTAAAAAACTAGAATGAATACAAGATTTGATTGAATTTTTAAGTCACTTTAGTAAAAATGTGGGGCTTTACAGGTTGACCCCCCCACCGATGCTCCTCTGCGAGTTATATATATATATATTTATACTCACTGTTTGTTTTTCCCCCACATACAGAGTCTCATCAGGGTGAGTACCAAAGGAAACTTTACAGAGATCTCCTTCGGAATTACAATCGCCTTGAGCGTCCAGTAGTGAATGATTCTGAGCCTTTACTGGTAGAGCTGCAGCTTTCGTTGCTTCAGATAATTGATGTGGTGAGTAAAGGCCATTTGTGTGTAGGTTTGCTATGACAAAGCCTCCCCTTGCCAATCTGAATAATCAAAATAAATAACCCTTTATCTAAATCTTTTTAACACAAGTGGAACATGAGGTGATGTCAAAACATGGCCCAGGTATTGTTGGAGTTGTCCAAGAGTCACAACTATAGTAGCTCATTCAACAGGACGCTTTTTAACATTTATGTCGTATGCTTTATTACCAATTCTGAAAAGCTAAATAAGAGCTAAGTCATGTTTGATGTAATGTATTTATTTTGTTCGCTCAAAGACTATATCTGACCTTTTAAACAAATGCTGTTTTTCTTTCAGCTTCTTGAAACAGAAATAATGTTTATATTTCACTGCCCGGGCAAATTGAAAGATAAGCCTTTAATGGGGTATTATTGCCAAGAGGTGGATATTGTCTGCCACTAGAAATGTGTTTCCATGTGTGCAAATCCATACCAATACCATCTGTTATTTAAAAGACTTTTACATAACATCAGCATCGCTTTGTTTAGCTGAGTCCACAGCAATGTTTAATGGGAAATACTCAGCTGAACAAAATTTCATATTATCTGTTGTCTTCCATGTGAAATCATTAATCTGCTATTTAACAAAGCACTGACTTGAATGGTAACTGACACCTTTTTAAGCTTTAAGCAGAACTTAATTAATTTATCAAGAATACTTGCCAACTGCTTACGCCTTCATCCCTTGAAAAAAGGTTGATGCTTGCCCTTCAAGCCAAGTGGCCCCATTAGCCTCTTGGTAACTGACATATACACTTTCACTCAATTAATCTGTGAGTTGTTAATGAGAACACTTTATACTTAAAAAGAACAAATAATTAAAGAAATCAAACAAGGGTCACCAGGACCCCTATTAATGGAGGAGAGGCTGACAATTGGCCCCCCTCCCCCCCATACACATAATCACTCTCACATACCCTAGCACACACATATGCTAACAAACCCTCCCTGTAACATACACTTACACATATACATGCAAACACATACACATACATACACTACCTCCTTCACCCCCTTACCTTGCTCCGGCCTTATTTCTAGCCGCCTACACATGTTCCATGACCCCCATGCATTCTTGCAAACACAAGAGTCCATTTATGCCTCTCCTCTTGTCGACTAGGATGGGTTAAAGTAACAGTAACCCTTTGGAGAAGCATAGAGCCCATCCTGTACCACTCACCTTTGCTACATACTGGGCAATTAGGATGAAGTGGGTTTAAAGAATTGAAAGTAAAACTTTAATTTTGGGCTCACTGGTGCAGTAGAGTGCACACATATATATGAATGTATACTAAATATTCAAGTTGCTTTTCCTTGTGTTAACTGAAGGCTAGTCTGGTCAGCCAAGCAGAACATTAGCTCAACTGACTTTTTAGAGAGCAGACCCCAAAGACTCCAATCTTCCATGTACACCGAATTCCTCAGTAAACTCTGTAGATAAAATCAATCATGGCTAGCACCTCCACTATTTCTAAAATTAAAAGTCATTCCAAAGAAATATTGGTGTTTCATGTACAATCGTTACTGTGTGTATGGAGCTTGACGATTTTGAAAGATTAAAACTGAGCTAGTTTTGCTAAAGTGTACAGAATGTGCTTGATAGGTACCATATGTCACCAGATATAAGGATCCACTTCAACCAAACTGTGAATCATAAGACTAAAATAATTGTCCAATGCTGGCTAATGTGTTCTTTATGTGAACTTCTGAATCAGAACACTGCGGCCTAACCTTCAAAATGTTACTTTCGGGAATAAGTTCAAAGTAAACTCAATAAACACTAAGTGACTTACAAGATGCTCTGTTAACTTTTACTTACACCCCTCAGTAAAAATAATGGCATCATAACACCAGATATTATATTAGGAAGTGGCACAGATAAAAAGTTCTCCCAAAGTGCAAATCTCTCAGTGTTTCGATGAGACGTTTACATCTTTACTACTGTAGGTAATCTTAGAGACGTAAGGCCCACCAAAGCTGTGTGTCAAAGGTACTATATGTCAAAGGCAATATTTTCTATCTGTGTTCTAAATTACAACATAAAAAGTACATTTCACATGAATTGTAACACTTGAAATAAATCCTGTTGTACATTGTGAGGTTTGAGTCACCCAAATGTCTTTAGGCTGAAGGCCACCAAATGATCCCTTACCAGAGAGCTTTGGCACTCAAAGTTATCTTATCCCATACTTCCAGCTCCAACTGGTATTCAGCAATTATAATAGACAACTTAAAATAATAATGTACCTCTATTGGCCTTATGGGGACATTTATTGAACATTTTTTATGTTATAGCACCTGATTTATTCCTGAAATGTATTGTGATTTTATAGTCAGTCCACAATGGAAGTATAACACACATCCAGTGCTCTGAGCCTGTATTGCTAGAGAGTTTGTGCAGCTTCCCTATACAACTATTTAAATTTAAGTATGTATGGATGAGGCAGCAATTTGAAACATACAATAAGGCATCAACATGGCAGCACAACAAAAAATAAAGTGTCATTTGTATACAAATCATTAAGGTGAAAAAAAGAAAAAAAAAGATTAATATGTGCTATGTTATCATTCCCCTTTATGATCTTCATACCATACTTTGAATAACAAGTGTCACCTTTTCTCATTTACTGGATTGGAACCAAAACACAGAAAGGATATTGCTCTAAATGTAAAAAGCCTGCTGTGGTATTTTTTTTGACCTGTGTATTACATCTGATACATATAGATATGTATCATCCAGAAGATACAGTAGATGTTTTGTTTGGTTACAGATGTTATCTTTAACGCCACTTTTTTCTGTGCTTAGCCCCATGAGCTGTAAAATGAAATAAGAAAAACAATTTATTTAATAATGAAATATGACATTGAAAGAATAATCTAAATCTAAATAATCTAAAAATGGTATATCTATTTTTAAGGTGTAATTATGAATCTTAAGTAGACGCTCCAGCTAGGCCTTACAAACACAAGTGAAATAGAGATAGGCCAAGGAATTGTGTCTGTTGTTGTTTGTACAACCAGAATACCGGTACTCATGGATGCCCACAAGATATTCTTCCAAATAAAAGTAAAAAGTAAACTAAAAAGTCTTCTCGTTACACTATTTCCATCTCATCCTTCATCTGATACCATTCAGTTCTGGCTTTGAAAGTCCTACTTCAAATTATAAGCTCCCTGTTTCTTGAACATCCCTAAGTGATATTTAAGAATTTACATTCTTCATTCAATGCCCTGCATGGGCATTACAACCTGACGAAGATCCAGAGGCATCTCTTTCCATTGCTTGTAGGTACCCCAGAGAGGGCGAATCACTTCTCTTTGCCCTGCTTGTAGGTACCCTTAAACACACACAAAAAAAGTCAAAGCTATCTTTCTTTCCTTTCTGTAATATTTATGTAGGAAGGTACAGAAGCAATTGGTCTCCAAAGAACCATGTTGAAGAGGAGAAACTATATTTTTATTAACTTCCAATATGTGTTTCTTTCCATAGAAAGCGTCCATGCCTCTCTCAAACAATATGAAAACAAGGAAGCTTATTCTTTTACAGTAAACTATGACATGAAGGATGCTTTCTCAAAATGCAGTCACAAAAGTTGATTTATATATATATATATATATAATATATAACATTTCCGTTCTCCAGAATAACACTGATGGTAAATCGGATAATACTTTACAGTCACGTATAAAATAAATTATGTCTGTTTTTACGTTCTATCAAAAGAATAATCATGTCTTGTTTTCTCTATATTCTGTCTAGGATGAAAAGAATCAAGTTTTAGTAACAAATGCATGGCTTCAATTTGTAAGTAGTAGGCTGTTGTTTTGTAACAATTTTCTTATGTTTCAAAAAGTTTTATTTTCAAAAAATGAAGTAACAGGTTTAGATTAATTTTAAAGTATGAATCATACTACTAGTGTGTGTGCAGTTGGTTATACAATTTTACTAAGGTGTTAGACACTATTTACTGGTAGACTGGTTGCTTTATATGGTAGAATGGTACATTGAGGCTAGAAGAGCAGCCTCAAGCAGCCTGCTTGCAAAAAACAGAGCTAAGTAGATCAGTGAAGCTTGTGTATTGCATGTGTATTGCTCAAAAAGTGTAACCCTAAAAGAAAGAAAAACAGAGGCTATTTTTTTAGACTATTTTACCTCCACCATGTCTTCTGGCTATGTCTCCTCCTCTCTTCTCTTTGCAACATACACCATATACATACAACTTGTGGTGATTTTTTACAACTCAATGTAAATATTAATTTTTTTTCTAGTACTGGAATGATGTCTATTTGACATGGGATCAGTCAGAGTTTCCCGGAGTGCAAACCCTTCGTTTTCCATCAGATCAGATATGGGTCCCAGACATACTCCTATATAACAGGTAAAGTGCAAACTACTAGCAACATTCTGCTATGATGAAGCCTTCATATAAGTGATAGAAACCACTATCAGTTTTTTTCTGATAATATTGAAGAGGGGGCTTTTGATGATTTAACAAGCTACAGAATTACACTTTTTTTCTATCACATCCATAGCCCCTTGCCTCAACTTTTCTTTCTCCTTTGTGCTCTGTGTTTTTTCTACAATATGTTTCTATTCCAATGTATACAATTAACACATGAGTTCCTCTCCCCCTTCTTACACTATCCAAGGCCTCTCACACGCGATCTACCCCCTTTCTTCTCACACTATCTACCCCCCTTCTCACTAGCTACCCACTCCCTACCCCCCCTTCTCACTAGCTACCCACTCTTTACCTTCCCCTTCTCACTAGCTACCCCCCTTTGTAGTTCACTTACCCTGCAGTCCTGTGGTCCTGTGGTGGGAGCGCAAGGCCTCTGTCTTGCTGCTCTGCCGCGATACGCGCAGCTTCACTACTGAGTGCCGGGATATGACGTCACCGAGACAGACGCCTCACGCTCCTGCCACTGCAGTCGGGGCAGCGTTGAGGCGGGTGGCGGCAGGGAGCAGAGGAGACAGAAGGAACCGGAGCGGTTGCTGAAAACGACCGCTCGGCACCCCTCTCTCTCCTCCTGCGGCGTTTCTATTAGGGGGGGTTCCTACGGCCCTGGGGGGATTTCTTAATTATCGGTCCCCCCGCATGAATTACTGGGGGGATCAGTCCCCCCCGGCCCCCCCCGGTTCCTACGCCCATGGGCAGATACTTAGCTACTTTGTGGCCTTCTAAGTGGGAGTTACAAGATATGACATCATATCACATCTCTTCCAGCTCTTGCCCAGTAAGGTGAGTGTTACCAGCCTCAATCCTCAGGGAAACTTGGGTCTGGCACAAAAATAAATTAAAATAACAGCACTTAACTCTTTTCATTTACAAAACAACAGATTTGCAATGATACTTATCACATATGCATAAAAAAAACTGTTTTTGTTGCTATATGTCTGAGATATAACATGGTACAAGTATTAATGGAGCAAGCCTACATATAGACTTTTTAATACCATTCAGCATTCATTGTCTTAACTGAATTTGAATAAAACCTGAAAATCATATACACAGACAATGCTCCACAAAATTATAATGATATTATAACTTAATTAAACCTATAATAACAAAGGATAGCACACATAGTATTGGCAGTCTCTTGCACCTAACTTTGGCCAAACTTTTTGATAATGTTACTTAAGTACCCGTGGCATCTACTGTGCTTGAAGTGGAATGGCTTAATATGTGGTTATTTATCAGTTACGACTGAATTAAATAAAGAAAATAGGTATGTTTATGTTCCTCATTTTCCGCCACCCAGTCCTCTACATGAGCTCAGCAAAATTGGTCTCAGATTGTGGACCCATAACAGTACCACAGCTGCCATAGTACCTGAAGATATAGGGAACAACAGAGTTTGCCCAGGCGAGCAGCAAATATCTACTGGCTTCCATTGGGGTGATCTACCTTTGCCAACCACCACTGTCAGTTCTGGGTATTTGGTTTTGAAAGCAGTTTTTTTTAATGCAAAGTAATTGTCAGGTTTTTATATGTCACAACATACAAGAAATTGTAATATTGGATAGGATATTAGGCTTAAAACTAATCCACCAACATAAAAGGCGCCCTTATCCTGTGATATTAATGGAGATTGTCCTGAGGCACAGAATTATACAATGAAATCCTACTTCTGTGCAAACAGGTTCCATTATCATAATAACATATTTAAGATGAAGCTTCACATTTCTTAACGTCTTAGTGTTATTTACGTTAGAAAAAGCTTATAAGATGAATCGCCAGTAAGCCAAAAAATAATCTCTAACATGGCCAATGCCTATAGTACAGAACTCTTTTTTGTACATATTTATACTACTTTTACAACATGTTTCTAGACTTTATACTCCATTGCTGTTTAAGTAAAATGCGCTATTTTGGATGCTTTTTTTAAAACTGGGTTTACTTGCCATTTAGCTAAATTTTAGTCCCCTCACTTTTCCACAACTGTTTTAAGCAGGTTTGTTATGTCTATGTTCATTTGTGATTTTCCTCTTACTCGTTTAGTGTACCTACGCAAATGATGTATTGTTTCTTGTTGAAACCATATTGATAAACTCAAAGCAATACTTGTTGGCATTAACATATAAAAAGTTGAGTGAAGATTAAAAAACATATTTCTGTTAATTCTGCGTATGATGTCCTACATAGGATAGGTGCAACGGCCAGCCAAATACCCACTTTATGTTTTCAGCAATATGTCACATGCAAAGGGTTTTTTCATGCCGTGGAGGACCAAAAAACTTCCTCACACAGAACACTTTTTTTGTTAAACTATTATCGTACATCCCTGGATAGACGATGTATTGTCTTCTGAATATGTTTTCGGCTGCTATAGCATCACCTAGAGTTGGCCCCGGGGCTGGATGTGGCCCCGGAACTCGAGTGGTTTTAAGTATTATGTGAAATGAGGTACACCCACAAAAAGAAAATGAATTTTGGTTGAGGGTCTACAAATCAGAGCAATCTGTAGGTAGTTGTCATAAGAAAAAAATAGGCAGTTGCTGATATTGCTGTTACTGCTAAATATCATTCTTTATACCTGCTGGTTCCTACACCTATTTACCCTATGTGTTTCTAGATGGTGTTTATGATTGTTTGTGTGTTGGTCTATTCATATGTACTCTTCTTTGTGTGTCTCTGTGTAGATATTTCTGTATTTCAGTCTCTATGATTACCCATATATGTAAAAAGGGAGTGTTGTCCCGTATTGACTCCTGGTTCCACTTGGACAAAGGTTTTGCGTCTGCCAAATACAAATACACAACTGCAACGTTCAGATCAGACGGAAACTAATAGGGCTCATTGCCATTACTCTCTTTGCCCTTGCTGCCTTTATTTCAAAATAGAAGCTTTTTCTTATAGGTATATGTGTGTATATTCAGTTAATTATTATCTATGTTAAAATATATCACTTTACTAAATTTATAGTTATTGTTAATAATAATAATGAGGGAAGAGAAGATGTAATGGACTGCAATAATTGATAGAAAATGAATATTGTCAATTGAAATATGTTGGCTAACGGCATAGTAGACCTTGATTGCAAGTTGATCATCCATCTGATGTGGCATAATTGGTAATTGCCCCAAGTAGGGTTTTTTTGCCTTCTTTGGATCAATTTTAATACTTTAGAAGTGGGTATGTGTGAAAGGTTGAATTTGATGGACTGAAGTCTTTTTTCAACCTA
>VKOC01006510.1:0-23767 GCA_009364415.1 Spea multiplicata
TTACAGCAGGAGAAACGGGCGACTAGACGGGGGCCGGATGGGGCCGATCTGCCGGCAGGTTCTGTGTTTCCGGGGCCGTGCGCGGCTCAGGCAATGAGGGTAACAAGCAAGAGGAACAGTACCTAAAGCGAATTTAATCTCTGACACCCCGTGTGGTCAGAAATAGAACTGCAGGTAGATCCCCCCATGGCTCTTGGCCTGAATCCTCGAATTCTCTCCAGGGGCAGTCACTCAATTTGCCCCCCCGTGTCGGCAATAAAAATGCTGCCTAAATTATTCAGCCTGCTTTGGTTTCAATAAAGTGCGTTGCTTGTCTGTAAATCCATCACGTGTGACATACAGCAAACATGTATAGTTTTCAATGCCTAGTAACGAAGAGCGTATGGGCAAGATGGGGTTAATAGGGGCAGACGCCCCCCCAGCACACACCTGTGAGTTCCCAGGTATGTAAGAGTCTAGGATTTATGATGCGTTCAGCGCGGAAAAAAAAGACTTAATTTCCGTTAAATTAAAATATTCAGAGTTCAGCCCAATAAATCTCAGCCGCCCGTCCCTGAGCCGAGTCACCTTCTCTTATACCCGGCGCGGCCCCCAGTAACGGGAGATAAAGCGCTGATTATCACGGGCAGGAATCGCTCCGGTACCGGCTCAGGGCCGCCTGCTTGGCTGGCTGAAAGTCATGAGAGTTGTAATGCGGGAATATAATGTTCCATGACAGGCCGTCTCTGGGACTCTAATTGATGCATTCAGAGGATTAAAATGATGAAATTAGCTTTACCTCTGGATGACTCCATAATTTATTGACCGTAACAATAATCTGATTACAATGTATCGGTAAAATAGAACTCAATCTGGAAATCGCCACCCCTCCCCCGACGCTGTCAATAAGAGGAAACATAACCTAAAGAGGCTCTGGCTGATTTATTGAGAAACTGTTTATGAAACGATACATTGTATCGCCGCATTCTAAGAAAGAACCCGGTGGCAGCCAATGGGAGGCCGGCGGGCGGAAATCCCACCTCCTAACGGACTGGCGACGGTTTGGTCTCCTGATGTACAGGGTAATTGGGGTATTAAAGAGTCGGAAGGACTGTTCTTTTTATGTCTCTTCCCAAACTCATGTGCATTAACCCACCAAATAAATCGGGCTTGGTATGATGTCATATGATGTCATTTAGTAAGTACAAGGCATGGGCTTTCTTGACTTATGGCCTTGCCTGGTTGGTAGGTCAATAAAAAAAATGGAAGCCTCTGACCCTTGATGACCCTCATTAGTGCTGCGATGCTCCCTCTGTCTGGGCCGGTCCTGAGACCCTCTCTCAGAGGGGCATCTCATGGGGGTCCGACTCGTTGGGCCTTTGTTGAATGTGGGGAGGAATTACACCGTAAGGTCTCCAGCTGGAAAGTGCCGCGAGTCTCCGAGATTCATGGCTCGGGGGAGACGCACGGAACGCGTCAGTCGATGTGAGGAATGAATAACGCATCGCGGCCGCCGTTTGTCACGTCTTTCTTTATAAGGGATAATCCGTTTTTTGGGGTCCCGTTTTGACGGCTTAAGAATGACTGCTATCTCCTGCCTTTGGATTTATTTTTTCTGTTTGGTTTCACGGAGATTCATAACTCTCATTCTAATCACCTCTCCCCGGTATATTTCTAGGAAAGCAGCGACACCGAGACATAAAGCATCCAGAAGGGAATTCGCCGCTATATTTCTGGACTTTTATGTCTGTTAACCCTCTCAGCGGCTCAGCACTCCTGAGATAAAGGAGGGAGCCCTGTACCCTGTAGATAGTAAAACATGCCACGTCGCGCAGTGTTTAGTACACAGGACACATAATAATATACAGGGCATAATAAATGGAAATTACTGACATTGGAGGAGTCGCAAGAGCTTACAATCTAAAGAGAAGATGAAGGGAGCTGCTTAATACCTGCCTCCTGATACCCTGCGGGTCCGGCTGGGAAATGATGGTTTTAGGCAGATCCCACGGATTTCGCTGCATGAAAAATGCCTGGATTTAGAAATGCAGACAGGACCTCGTTACGGTTCAGATGCGGCCGAGGAGCGAAGATTAGAGAAGCCGCGGCCGAAACGGCGCAAATTCTGAGATTATCATTTTTAAAAAGTCCTTTTTTCTATTTATGAATACGGAAGATTTTCCGTGGCGCGTGCGCAGGTTTCCAAAGAAATAGAAAGAATTATTTTGCAATCGCTGATAAACCAGCAAATTGTGAAATCCTGCTGATTCTGCGCATGGACAGCTTGATAGAAAAGCCGAGACCTCGCTGTCTGCACGGCTGGACCTGGAATGGGGGGTTTACTGCTAAACGCTCTACGATGTGAAATCTATCCAGCTACAAGGGGCGCCATGACAGGTCAGGAGACGTCGGTGGCCTGGGTGGACAGGTCAGTGGCCGGGGTGGACAGGTCGGTGGCCGGGGTGGACAGGTCGGTGGCCGAGGTGGACAGGTCGGTGGCCGGGGTAGACAGGTCGGTGGCCGGGGTGGACAGGTCAGTGGCCGAGGTGGACAGGTCGGTGGCACGGGTAAGACAGGTCGGTGGCCGGGTTGGACAGGTCGGTGGCCGGGGTGGACAGGTCGGTGGCCGGGTTGGACAGGTCGGTGGCCGGGGTGGACAGGTCTGCGTAACGCGGTTCCTCTCCCACTTAAGGCTCAGAACGATTGGAATAAACGCCGCCATTTATATAGACAGCCAATCACGTCACTGTATTCATAGCGTAAATAATTGCAGTTTCTCTCTTTTAAATAATCATTTATGTCGATGCGCAGGAATTCAGGGCTCCGTCGCTCCGCTGTTTAGGTTGGAGAATGGAGTCGGTTGATACCTGGCGGTAATCTGAATTCCGCAGCGAGACGCGGTGATAAACACGAAACGCGATGCTTTATTACGGCGTAAAAGATTATGAGGGAAATGCAGGTGTTTTTGACGACTCTACGAGCCCCTCGTCAATCGGCCGCGGTTTCTGCCGCTTTCATTCTCGGCTGATGTTCCTGCAGCAGAAACTTTGTTCTCTTATGGCCGCTGAGTAAAGAGCGATTATGTACTATAGCTGATCGAATGCGCATCACAAAGTGCGTACGCCCCAAGTGTCCCAGTTTTCTCAGGATAGTCCCAATTTTCGGGCCCCACTGTCCTGCTTTTGTGGGCGATGAGGATCAGAGGTCGCTGGGGAAAATCCGCTCATCAGGGAGTCGATGCCAAAAATGAGTGCTGTGAAGTTGTTTTTTGGGTAAAGTGGGCGGGTAGTCACGCCTTAGACCCTGCCCACTTCTATTCCTTCAGGCCACACCTCCAACACATGGCTGGAGAGGGCAGCTGTTTTTTGGGGGGTGTAACTAGGGGCATTTCTGAGACAATGTGGTTTGATGTATTACTAATAATTATTATTTATTATTATTATTACTTTGTGCTTCTGACATCGAGGTGAAAGAATGAGCGTGGGATGCCGGGGTCTCTTTAAAAACCTTTTGTAATGAATTTGACAGAATGAGCTCGCAGTCGAAACGCTTTCCCTCTCGTTAGCTTCGTAACGATGGCAGCCGAGCCGTCTTCACGCAAAATGAATTCTCTGCTAATCAAAGGGAACAATAAGGGGCCGCTTTGTGCTGCGAGAGAGAATCTCTTTTGTTCCAAAGAAGAAAGAAGAGAAAACACAAAACACAAAGAAAATAATTAATGAAATTAAAATCCCCGTCTCACGGCCCCCGTCTCTCATTTCAAGGTTTTCTCCTGTAAACACTTCTCGGAGGGAGCGCCTCCTGACCCCATCGGGAACTTTCCATGGAGAGCGACGCTTATCGCCAGCGACAGGCTGCGCAGAGAGCGCGTGGAGTGCCGTGGACCGGCGTATTCATTATCCGCACCCCGTGGATACTCGCGATTATACCATGGAAGGACGGCGGACTCTGCACCCATTAATGATTCCGTTTAACGCGGAGAGAGACATCCAAACAAAGTCACCCCACGCCGGAACGACTACACGCTCTGGAACCCAACAGGACTAAGGCCACAACTACCAGGACGGAACCTACCGGCAGATTGGCCCCATTGGGCCGGCAGGTTCTGTGTGTTCCGTTTGGTAAATTCAGGAGCCGTATGTCTATCCCATGCATGTTTAATACCCTCACTGTATTACCCTCTACCACCTCTGCTGGGAGGCTGCTCCTTATGCCTATTCTATGCAAATTTAATCCCCTCACTGTATTGTGTGGCATGGGAGAGCCCGGCGGGATAGGCTTTGGGTCAGTGATGAGTCAGTGATGATGTAATTATTTCAGAATGTTTGAATAATATCATAATAAGGTAAATAAAAACATTTCTGTATGATATCGGTGAGTGCCGGAGGAACGGTGGGAAGCCGGCGGATGGGTTGGCGGCCGTGACTCGAGTGAAGGCTGCGCAGGCTTTTCTGATTGATGAAAAGTTGTTTTTGGGTGACAAGCCGGCATTAACCCCCGTAGGGGCAAATTTATTTTGTAAATAATTTACTCTCTACGTTCCAGGAAGGCGAGGCTGCGCAGGCACAAAGCAAGTGCATTTATAATGAAATAGGCGTAAAAACTTGCCCAAAAACACAAAGGATTGAGACCAAGTTTCTCCTCCTGATTGAGGATAACGGATATAATCCAAGACGGGATCTTTAGTCAAACGTGATACTTTTTTTTTTGAGCCAACATTGAAAAACATAAAAATTTACATAACCATCAGGACCTCAGGAGTCTCTTCTTCACGTGGAATGAAGAAGAGACCTCTGAGATCCCAAAAGGTTATAAAACTTTACGACTTCTATGTTGGTCCAAAAAAGTATCACCTTCGACTAAAGCCGCAGAATCCGATCACTAATGTTTTTTACGTATAAACTGCTTTATTTGCCCCAAACGATGCGTTTCTTCCCCTTACGGCGACAGAAAAGACCAAATCCTCAAACCTTTACTGATCGTCTTCCGGCCTCTAAACTCCATAAAGATCCATTATGTTTAACCCTTGCATTCCTTCTAACCGTGGTTTATGAGAAGCCCCCTCCCCCACACACTCTTAATAAAGTTTTGGAGACTGTGTTAACCCTTTAGTTATCTGCAAACCCAAGTACGGGATGCGCCGGGCGTTATTGAAGGGCGCCGCGTGCCGCAGCCGCGTTATCCGCGTACCGGAATCGGGATAAATGGGAAAACATAAATCCCTCGTACTGTCGGCTCGACGCCTCTCCCGGCGCTGAAATCGCTTAAACATAAAAAAACATAAAAGTCTCCGCCGTTCCATCCTGGTTTAAATCGCGCGACGCCTCCGATGAGTTTCAGGCTTTTAGTTGTAAAATCTGTTTCAGCGGCTGAGAAGCCGTAAATCTCTCCCGGCACAGATGCTGAGCAAAAACTGTTACCTGGGCGAAGAGGTCCCCCGAGACAGCGGGAGACGGGCGAGATTACACGGAGAGCGCGCCGAGAGGAATAGATGCACGCTCGCTGCTTTATACAACGTGAGCTGACTCCCAGCGGAGTTTGCCGATGCTTCTCCCCAGGGCCGGTCTGCGGATGAAGAGGCGGCGCTGGCACTTTAAGGCCAGAGGCCACCGAATGACGCAGGCTGCCGGCGGGATATGAGAGGCCGCAAGCTGTTTTTACGCTCACATAGTGTTTTGATTGGCATATCGAGTGACTATGGAGAGATGCCGGCCAGTGGCAAACTAGGCATTTGTCGTGTGCCGTATGGCCAGTGTGAGCCTGGTTCGTCCCGATCGCAGGCTCATAAACCAGGTTACACTGGGGCCGCTGGCATCCCCATGGCTCAGCTACATGCCACAATCTACCGTCACTATCTGTCAAAGATTACCAAAGAGTCGAGGGTTAATGTGGCTTCCGATTTATTTATTTTTGCATTTTATATCTTTGATTTATTCCTGGAATCCCTGGATTTTCGGGACGTTCCATCTCACAAACCTCCCCAATAAATCCCTCTGGAGTCTTATCTCACCCAACACAGCGATGCCTCTAATGAGATTTCCGCAGAGTGACAAAGCAGCGGAGATGTAATAAGGTCCTTTACTGAACTGATTGACAGCTGTCCGTCATCCTGACCAATGTGCGGCGTTGCAGGAAAACATGCGAGACAGACGGGGTGCAGGCTGGATGGATTAACCCTTATGGTAGAAACACGGAGCGCACCATGGGTGATATTATTTCTTGGTGTGATGGCTTTTAGATTGTAAGCTCCTGCGTTGGGACCCCAGGAGCCCACCATTCTTGCCAGGAACTTTGTGTAAAAACATCATAAGCCTAGATTGTAAGCTCACGGGCCGAGTCCTCACCTATCCGTCTCTGTACCCCATATTTAAACTTACAGCGCCGCGGAATATGTTGGCTCTTTTCTTGACGAGGTTCCCGCTGGAGCCGCCGCTAATCTCTGCAGTTTATTAGGACCCCCCCGGGCGTTACTGTCTTGATGTGTAGCGTGTCATCCACATGAAACAATCCACTTGTGTTTGTATGTTGGCGGTTGACATGTTTTTGTCTCCGAGAGCTAAACTCCAGCTTTGATGTCGGCGGCGCTTGGGAGGAAATGGAAGCGTTGGAGAAAAAAGAGAGATTTCATCGGAAAATGATGAGGTTTTTTGTTCTTTTTAGATTTATACGGATATTAAGTTTGAGTGAAATCCTGAACATTTGTGTTTTTTAACCCCTTTAATCCCACATAGTTCTCCCTCCCTCCTTTTAGGTTCTTTCCTGTAATGGATCAGAGAAGAAGTCGGGTATTCAGGAGGTCGCAGGGCAATTACACAACTCCATAAACCATTTAGTTAACCTGCCCACAAAAACTTCTCTGTGGTTATCAGCTGTGAGCCCACGGAGCCACGGCCAACATGCTTGGTACCCGATGGCCGGGGCTAGTAAACAAGTAGCCGGCGGACATCCCAGTGCTGAAAACCTACCGAGGGAGCAAAGAACGGATCCTGTGTGATAGGGGAAGAAAACTGTCAAGAAATTGTTTATCCCAGGCTTCTGCGGCTATTTTTATAAATAAATGATAAATATATTAGAGACCCTCGATGGGGCCAGTGTCGGTCACGTCATGTCTGCATAATCATGTGACGTGTGCCTAGGGGTTCATGCCAAACTCTGCCCCCTAGTGGATTCTTTCTTGTAATGTCGCCCCTTCCCGTGTGGAGAGAGCGCTCTCTCCCGCGGGTGACTCCAGCACTTCCAGTATTAATTACTGTTAATTAGTGCTACTAATCCCCAAGGAGTCCCAACCCCCAGAGGGCCCTTCAAGGCGTTAATGCTGGGGCCCGATCCGCTCGCCGGCTCCCAGCGTCGGCCGGTTAGTCGCAGTCCGTCCAGGACCTGACATAACGTGTTAATAAACGGCTGATGTACACGGATGTGACACGTAGACTCACTGCACAAGTCACCGAGGAGCCCGAGCTGAACCGGCTGACATCTTTAATTAAACAGGAGCGACTTCTGACATCAAGTCCTTCCGCTTCCCAACCCGCGATCCCATCGCTCAGCCCGACAAAGCCTGGACCTGCCTGTGCTAAACAGAACACGGGAGAGGCACGCCATGGACATGCGCAGCCTCCAAGGACACTATCATACAATGGGATTAGCACAGGTCAAGGGGAAGCAGAGGGTGCTGTATAGGTTTGCAAAAAGTAAGAAAGCTACCTGGAGTAGCCTTCCAGCAGAGGTGGTAACTGCCAGCAAATTATCCTGAAACAGGAAAGGAATATGTTTTGCTCTAAGATTAAACCGGAACCGAGCCCATCGCCGAAAACCATCTATCCCGCATTTTTGGGGTTTTATACCATTTTTAATTAATTTGGATTAATAATAATACACAATAATATTCCAGTCGCCAGTTTCCCTCCGTTTCCCGTGATCCCTCCGCGTCTCCTAATAGCAAATCTGTCCTAGATTCATCTTTTTGACAGAAATCTCTATGTCTGGTGCAGAAACATTTTATGTGAAAAACATAGAAAACCCCCCCCCCCCCGGAATTATCAGGGAATCTCCGCTGTAATTATGGAGAAATCCGAGTATCTGGAGAGATTTCGCACAATTACTTTGCTGCAATTCAGTTATCTGTGAGCCCCGACTGCAGAGAATATCACAGAAACACAAAAAACCCCGAAACGCAAATAAATGCAATCTGACGGCTAATTCCTAAATAAACAGCAGAATTGCACAAAAGCTAGCAATCTACTAACGTTTCACGTTCTGGATAAAAGCCGCTCTGCTGGTTGGGAAACGTTCTGCGAAGGTTCCATCCGGCTACATTTGTAACATTGTGTATTACATAGAATCTGTTGTCTAACCCCGCCTCTAACCACACCCCCAACACAAAAGTGCCCATGCTGCCCATTGAAACATTGGGCTTTCAGGGTGATATCTGACGTTGTGCCCGCAGCTCCTGTGTGTAGATGCTCTGTAGGTCCAGATGTTTCCTGGTTGAGGCTTCAGTTTGTTTTTTGTGTACGTTTTGCTGAGCTGCGCATGAACGCATACGGTGTCGCAGGAGAGTAAGGGATCTCAGGGAACAGGGACTAACGCTTGCCCATCTCCGGGGCCCGGTGCGGCAGTCGGTGACTAGCGTCTTGGCAGGCTTTGGAGAGTGACGCCAGATGCGGTCTGTCACATACAGCTACGGCTTATTAAACAGGCGACCGCACAGCAACCGCACAGCAACCGCACAGCAACCGCACAGATGTCCCAGCACCGAGGATGCTGTCGCCGTATTCTCTATTCCAGTCAGAACGTAACTTTGTGGATTTCACCAGATAATTTCATTAAATGCTAGATCTGCGGCATTGAACGGCGCGGCGTTATGAGAACAATCTATAGACACCATTGACAACATAAAGCCACAGTTTGCCTGATTGCAACATTATCAGCAGGTCGAAAATCATGGAAAATTCTATAGAAAACGGCATTTTCCTCTCTTATCGATGAGAAAAAGTCTCGAGTTGCACAGAAAGAGATTTATTAAGCCTTGAATGGAATGAACATGACATTTCAAAAAAATGGGGGGGAGCTGATGGCATAACAAGACCTCGTATACTTCCACGCCTCGCGAATCAGAGGCTTAAATGGAATGTAAGGAAGATTTACTGTACTGAGAGGGTGGTGGATAAGTGGAACAGCCTCCCAGCAGAAGTGGTAGAGGGTAATACAGTGAGGGTATTAAACATGCATGGGACAGACATACGGCTCCTGAACCTAAAAGGACAGTTTCCCGGGAATAGTATCTGGGGGTCTGTTCTCGCCCGTCACATTCTAGCCTCTGTTTGGATTCATTGTTACCGCGATCCTCCATCCACCTTCCTCCTGAGTTCACTCGCAGAAAGCAGGTTTTTGGGCTGGGTCTGTTTTGCCTCCTCCTCAGTTTATCTCTCTTGCGAGGTTTCAGGGGAGACCCCGGGCCGCTGCTTTTTGGGGAGCGTCTTTTTTGTGTAATTCCTGCACCCGTCTCTCACACAGACTTCGTCTCATTCAGCCCTATAATTATTCAAAACCATCTGTACAGAAAGAGGCGAGAGGGATATTCGTGATAATTACACTTTCTCCATCAGATATTAGACGGGCCGATCGAGTCCAATTCTAGTTTAAAGGCAGAAAACAGCTTTATAGTAATTATTACTCTGTGAACTGGAACCTTATACCACGGGAGCCCCGGGGGCCACAGGCAGGGTCAGATAGAGCGGCACGGCTACGTGAGCGGCCTAAATACTCATTATCCTTTCATTCCTCGGTGCTGTGCAGACAAAGAAATAACATTATTGAATTTAAAGCCTTTGTTAGGGAAATTCGGCAGATTTTCCATTATAAAGAAAAACCTAACGATTTCATTCAATGTCGATGGAAAAAAGATAATAAATAAATGGTTTTTAATTTGAAATGTAACCCGTCGAGTGTCAATGAATGTAGAATGTACAGCACTGGAAGGGTAAATTGTTAGTAAATCCCACCTGGGAGAATGAATAAGGTAGAAGGAAAGATGTGGAGGGAGAGCTGTGTGAGCTGCTTGGATAATGAGAGTGAGAGTGTGAGTGTAAATGTTTGAGTGAATGTGTGTTAGTGCATGGCATTAGAGTGTGCACGTTAGTGTATGGTGTAAACATGAGTGTGTGTGTAAATGTTTGAGTGAATGTGCATGGCATTAGAGTGTGCACATGTTAGTGTATGGTGTAAACATGAGTGTGTGTGTTAGTATTTGGTGCCAGTGTATGTAAGGCTATGGAGTTAGTGTGATTGTGTGTCTGCATATGATGTTAGTGTTAGTGTCGGGGTGAGTTGAGGGTTAGTGGTGGAAAGAAGATGTATGTATGTGTAAGTGTATGGTGTTAGAGCGAGTGTATGGTGTTTGCATGTTGCTATGTGCATGCATTGTAGAAAGCATTGGAATCCTATCTTAACCCAAGACTGCGCATGCGCCTGTAGCACTAGAGAATGCTTACAGCCGCTATTAACACAAATGACTTTGCCATGATTAGTAAGATATCTATGTGTGTGTTTGTAAGTACTATGATTGGGCCATTAATGGCAAATTGCATCCCCCAAAAATCCACCTGTTTGCATGCAGGGGTAATCTAACTTTAAGCCCCTCTTGGGGTGGTTTGTCCCTCGCAGAGCAGGGTAAGTAGAGTTTCTTTGCCACTTAAAACTTCTCTCTTTTTGACTAAAAACAGACATTAAAGCTGAGCCTCAGGTGCCACCCGGGGGGAATCGCGTCTTAGACTTCTAATCAGGTTTATGTGAGAGCTCGCGGTGCGGAGTAACGTCTGGGGTATAAATATATATTTTGTCTTTTTATAAATAACGCATTGTAAGTAATAATTACAACATCGCGATTCCGGAGCATCATAGTGAAGGATCTTCTGCTCGGTGCAGTTTCCAGGTTAATGCAGGAACTCATGAATAAAACATTTTCCAGAAAGGCATTTACTGCTGCGTAACGGAGCCGAGGATTTATTGGCAATAATGGGAATTAACCGTGATAGGCAGAATGTGGCAGCTGCCATCAAAGGCTTCTCTCTGCCGTGAAATACGGCCACGCGGCTCGATGGTGAGCGGGCGCCCGGGTATGGGAGAGGCAGCCTGTCTATTAAAACCCCGCACCCTGGGGTAAGGAGCACAAATACCACCAAACGGCTTCACGATTTTTACATTATTTCCCCAAATTATTCTTTCCCAGATTTTCGAGCTATAAATCTCTCGTCCTGAAGGAAGTTGAATCCATTGATGAGTGCGCAAGCCGTGCCACCAACCTTCATGAGAAGGTACAAGGGACACGTCTTCAAATTTGGCACCAAATCCGTGAAATTCCCTAATTGTTAGGAAATAGGCTGTTATTTGTAAATTGCGCCCGTTTTTCATGTGACGTTCGTTCCAAAATGATATTTAGTTTGTTTGAGAAAATATTTTTATTAAAGCACTCATAGGGGCCACGGCTCCAGGGAAGGCTCTCCAAGCACATTGTTTGGGGGTAAGAGTTGGACCACCTGTCTCAATTCAGCCATCGACCGCGTTGTCTGGATTCCCCCCCTCGTCTGAGATACAATGTAACTCGCAACCATTACCCGACGGCTAGAAGCTCAAATACCCGCGCGCCGCTCCTCTCACCGCAAAACAGGCGGATTTCTGCTTCCCGTCCGAGGCCTCTGGATGAAAAGTTCACGCGTGGCGCCCGAGTGACAGTCTATCCAGAAAGAATTTGGCAAGCGCTCACTTTTCGCTCGCCCGCCCGCCCCTCGGCTTCTCGCGGCTGGGAAAGTTCAGACCTCTCTTCTCAAACCCGTCCAGCTGACATTTTCCAAATAACAAGATGCCCCTTTTCATCTCGTTCTCTCTAACGCTGAATGTCTTTTCAGAGAAGTGGGGCAGGGATGGCGGGGGGGGCAGGGAAGTTTGGTGGTGAACGACCTTTTGAAAATACCGCCGAGGGTCTAATTAAAACTAAACATGGACACTTAATTCAGATGAGACACTGAGGTGCATTGTGACTTCCCAGTCCCGCTGCCACCAAGAGATGCGAAGAGACTGGAAATCCTCCAACTTTCAGGACAAAGGCCACAGTCAGCGGCTCAGTGACCTGCGCGGGATAGCCACGGACTATAACCCCCACCATCCTTCGGCGAGATGATTTTAGCCAACAAGTTCTTATCCTGGGCCAGACTGTACAGTATGGATGAATCTAAGCTAATTTTGCTGTTTTTACCAATAAAAATGCCAGAGTGCGGGGTGGAGTATTTTTTTTTAAGGACTTGGCATTCTAACGGCTGTCAGACGCGATCCTCGCTACACTGCGGAAACATAAATTGACGCGATCCTTGTATAAAAACGAGTCACTTTTCTTTTTTATCATCCATTGAGCTTGAAAATCGTAAGTTATAATTATTGATCCGCGTGGATAATGATGACAATAACTAAATTAAAGGGAGAACGAACCCACAACAAGAATCCGCATCAGCAAAAGTGATTGGCCGGTCAGAAGCGTTTAAAAATGCGTCGGACGCAAATTGCTTGTGTCGTTTCCTTGCATTATATCGCTGTCCGTAGGGCGGCCATTGTTATATTACGTATTCATGTAATAATGTATTATACGGACGGGAAGATGGCGTATTTGTTAAAGATGCTTCTCGCTCACAGAAGTTTGTAACCGAGAGGCTATCGCTGCGTCCAGGAAGCAAAATAGTAGGATCCAGAAATGTAGAGCCGAGCAGGAGATGTATAGCGGCGCCGAGTACCCATTTGCTTTTATTTACCTGTTGTGACTACAAATTAAGAGCGCGGTGTTTGGTTCACGAGTTCTAAATTTTCCACTGAATGCAAGAAAAAAATGACTTTGAAATATGGAAGATTACAAACAAACCGTATTTTTCTCCAGCAATTTCCCTAAATCACTCGCTATTCATTTTTTTTGCATTACCGGTGGAATAAAAGAAAAGCTTTGAAAAGACAAATACAATGCTGCGTATTTCACTATTATTAGAGGAGATTTAGACAAAATTCCCCAGCGTCGGATTTTTTCCCTATGCCTGTGATTGTGCTTTGAAAGTACGTGGCGCAGCGGCTCTGCAGAGCGTCGCGTGTCGTATTACAAGCTTGTCACTTCGAGAACTTCAAATAAACCCTCGGAATCCATCCTGGGTAACGACTCCTTATTGCTGGATGCACAATTCCCGTGCGGGTCACGTCACCGAAAAATGAAAGGTTTACCTATGTAATTTATTCGGGTTTCAGTAATAACGGATATATCCCGGGTATTTTGTACGCCGGCGTCGAGGTGCAGCGGGTAAACGATAACCATACTCGCTAGGCTCACCCCTGAGGAGTCGGCTCCAGACTGAGTGACCCCGAGAATCTGCCCGTTCATCCCGAGACCCTGACAGCGAGGAAGAATTCCCAGCTATGATGATAATCTATAGTCACAGCTCGGGCAGGGGGGACGCCAATGTGCGCTGACATTTCATTTCTATCCTGTCTCTCGCAGCTGGCCGGCCCGAGCTGAGCTGTCACTTTCGCTTTACCGGTTTTACCGGTTCTGAGCTGGGCCGGTTGCTCCCTGTCGATATCGATAGCGCGTCTCCGCTGTAATTAAACAGGGGCCAGGAGCCGCTACGGCCATGTTTTCCATATTGACAATAAAAGGTCACCTGCTACACCTGCACGATGTGTGCCCTGCTGGCTTCTACTGGGCAAGCTCAGCTCCTGACTTGATGAGGATGATAGGAGTTGTGAACACTACACTCTAGACTTGTGGTCAAATGCATGACTTAGTTTACATGCAGCAACAGATATAATGTCCTGCTTCCATGCGTCCATCATGAGTGATAAGAGTTGTAATCCAAGTTATTCTGCACTCCTTTGCTAACATGCAGCGCCAGGAGCAGACTGAGCGGGAGTGCACACTCTAATGCAGCATGCAGGCGGGCTGCGCTCTAATGCATGCATGCAGCAATCTAATTAACATTTGAGGAGTTCACTCTAATGCACGGAGGTGGATTGAGCTCTAACACACAGCAGACTGAGCTCTAACGACCCAGACCCCCCGAGCTCTAACGACCCTGACCTGCCGAGCTCTAACGACCCTTGGACCCAGACCCCCCAGAGCTCTAACGTACCAGACCCCCCGAGCTCTAACGACCCAGACCCGCCGAGCCCTAACACCCAGACCCACCGAGTCTTCCTTGTCAGTCTCACGCAGAATGGCGTTTGCTGCTTTTCCGCGTCTCTCTGGCGCAGTGCCGGCTCACGCAGACCTGAGTTTCGTTTCGTTGGAAGGATTTGTGGGGGTTCAGTAAAAAGAGAGATTAGCGTCGGATCAGCAACTTTACAGCACAGCCTCGCTGCGAGCTCGCAGGAAAGAACCACTTAAGTTATAACGGCCCAACGAGTAACAGGAGGTTTGGGGCAGGTGGAATATCTTCTTATAATAACAGGCCACGGGGTTCCACGCAGCCCACATGCCGGTGAACCGGAAGCACGGCCGGTTACTGGATGCATGCGGTGCAGGGAGCGTGAGCCGCGCAGCTCAACATGCATTTGCTTTTAATTTACCCAAATTCTTGAGTAATAGAATGGACGTAAATGCAGCCAAAAAATCTAACTTTCCCTGGATAAAGAGCTGCATCTGGATTAGCAGAACCCTGAAATCATAAAACCTAAAGATAAAATCACCGAGAGCTCAGCAGAGGCCGAAAAAAGCCAAGGAATTTGGTGAAACCGGAAGATTCTTGAGAAATCTAAAATATCCAGAACACGCTATACGTAAAGTAATGAATAAACACAAAAAAACGTTAAAAATAGAGCATAAAATCGATAAATAACTCAGACCTCGATCTCCGGCTCTCGATGACTCCGGATAACGCCGGACTTTGATCCGAGAATCTCGTGTAAAATGAATGGGTTTTTAAAATCACCAAATTGCTTATTGCTGAAATCAAACTGAATCTGGTGAAAGGTGTAGCGAGCCACGCGAGGATGAGCCTGTTGTGTCTAGGAAGGCTGCATTAAGCCGGCGCCACGAATGAGTGCATTTGGTGGGATGTGCATGCGCGGCGCAGAATCAGCCCCTCCGCTGTTACCTATTGAACCCACCGGCTCATTAACACGTATGTAGCGACAAGGTGCCCCTCGCCATCGCTCCGTCTGAGCAGCGCACCCTCCGTGTCCTGTAAAAGCCGCCGTATGCTTCCTGCCATCAAAGTATTAATCATCGCAGAGTAATCAGCCCGCTAAACGCACAGCGCAGCACAGCGCAGCACAGCGCAGCCCAGACGTGATTAGCCTCCGGTCCAAGTTCACAGAAGATATTTCCTCCAACGCAGACTTACGCATCGTGCCAAAAGAGCTGACAGCGAGCGCGGGGCAGTACAACACTCCTGGGGTAGTTATTTTATGGCAATGTCACCCATTTGTAGGGCAGGCGAATGTAAGCTGATGACGCGCTATCTCGCCTCGGCGTTGCTGTAACTGCTGCGAGTGCCAAAGCAGAGAGAGGAGCGAGATGTACAGACTGATCATTTCTTGTATTTACAGATATACTCAGCACTTTACAGTTTACATTATAATAGAAGGGGAGGAATAATATGTTCTGTCGTTTGATAAATATAGAAGTTACTCATTAAGACTTGGAGACAAACAGTTTCCAGCACATTGGCCCCCGTCGGCCCCCGTCTAGTTGCCCACTTCTCCTGGTATAAAGGTCTCGTCTTAAATTCAGGAGCCGTATGTCTATCCCATGCATGTTTAAATCCCCTCACTGTATTACTCTCTACCACTTCTGCCGGGAGGCTGCTCCACTTATCTACCACCCTCTCAGTAAAGTAAGAGAAATGCATTTAGGAAAGGAGATCCTTGTCCAGTAGTGCACAGTCTATGAAATAACAAAACAGTGACAAAATGCAGAGATAAGACTTTAAAGATAACCGATTATATGTATCACACAATGTTTCAGATGTAGCCGGATGGATTATTTATGTGTATCCGGGGCTCTCCTAGGAGTGTCCTACTCAGCAGGATGAGGCAGGACCAGCTGGGATCCTCAGGGGTGGTACCTGGAGCCACAAATAGTTCCTCCCATGATCTTCCCATTCCACACCCTGTTTTTAAACTCCAAAACACACCTTCTGACTCTTCAATTGACCAAAGAGGAGCCCTTAGGAATTATGATCCTTTTTGTACGGTGATCTGTTTCTTAATACAGACAGGTAATGGTCCCTGGGATAGGGTGACATCATTTTGCTCTTGCGGTGAATAGGAGGACGGGGTACGTGATGGATGGCGGGCTGTTTTTCATTCTCCCCATCTGTGCGCTCGCGTTCCAAACCGCCACAAAAAAACTTTCCGAAAACCAAACTTTCCCCGGATTTAAAGCGGCCGCTGAACGCCACAGCTTCGCAAGCCAACGAGTCCTCGTCTCTGCCAGCGCTGAAAGGGTCAACCATTAAATTGTTTTGCAAACTGTATTTTTAGGAGACCAGATGTTCTCCTTTTCTTACGAAGCTCTAATTGAAATTAAAATGTGGCGCTTTAACCGATGCAGCGTCTGAAACTTTAATTGGCGTATAATAGCTCAGCCAATCTAATACAAATCAATAGCCCGAAAAAAAAACAAAGCTAAGTGATATTTAATATGTCGGGAAACGACGGGATGAGGACAGAGAACAGGCCGGGCGGCAAACGGGACGCGTCAGTCACCTTGAAAGGAAAGATCGGGGGCCGAGCCATTAGAACGGGGTCTGGGAGCCTTTAGCTTTCTGAGGGCTATTAGTTTCACTTGTAGGGGGGGGGCCACGGACGTTCCCCGGGACCTTCCCTTAGGGCCACATTCTGATCGATGATGATTGTGTCCTGCAGTATAGACATAGTATATAGTATATAGATTGCTGCGTCCACCTGCCATTGGTATGAATTTATTTTATAAAAAAGGAGAAGTTTTATGGCATTGAGGCCGAGACCTGGGCCTGCCTGCTGCTCACTCCAAGAGATCAAAGCCACGCGGTTTCTATGGCGACCGTAAGATGCCACGTCGTGGCCAGCTGTTCTTTTCTGTTCTTCGTTGATCCGAGTTCTAATTACCCTTCTGTGTGCCGTACGTTCACTTTATTCGTTACCCCCGAGTTATATGGTGGCGGGGGATCCATCGGTTTCTTCTCACCGGCCAAGACCCAGCAGGCAGGGGAGGGAGATTAATAGCGAGCACCGGATCTGGTAGTTCAGTTTAGGGAAAAATACTTAGATTTTGGCTCAGGTATTGATGCCAAGCCCAATATTTTCTTTCCTGCCCTGCCCTATACTCGGGTACAACGTCACCCCTGCCAGGCCGTCCCTAAAGAGCACAGGGGCTGAAAGATACCTGGATTCAAGCAAGTCCTTCACTCGCCTGGAACTGGAAGGCTCGGTCCATCTTACTGTCCCTACAGAATATAAAATGCCACCTCCCCGAGAACCGGCCCGTAACCCCCAAAATTGGGGAAGCAACCTTGGGACTTGGGGGTCACTCCCTGACAGCTCCCAGTTATGAATATTCCTTCACAATTCCATAGCATTTGATTCGGTTCTAAAATTACGTTTTTTCACCCCATTTCACCAGGTCACTGTTTCTCGTCTCTGCTATTGATTGACCCAGCGCCGGCTCCCGGTGAACGTCCTCTCCCCGTCCCCACGGCCCCCGATGTAATGAAGTGACAGACACTCTCTGCCGCTCTATGTTCTATTCTCATGGACGGACCCTCAGGTGCTCTGAAGATTATACGTTTAGAGAGTCTCTTTATGAATTAAACAGTCCTGCGTTTCCCGGGGCAGTTGGGCGCACTGTACGTACCCTGCTGAGTTCTTCTCGCCCCATCGCATTAAATCTCTGCTCTCCTCGGCCGCTGGCAAAAGAAATAAACTGTGAGAAGTTGAGGACGCCGGGATCTCTCTGCTGAGTAATCTTGTGATGTTCGGTGGGATTGACCCCGAATGGAGAGGGTGGGGAGAGATCGGGGTCAGCGGGGAAAGAGTTAACATTTAAAGCACAAAAAAGATTTAAAAAGTAAGCCGTTCCATGTAAAAGTGGGGATTAACCCTTTGTATCAGAGCCGTGACCGGCTGCTGTGTTTGCGGGTCAGTATGCGGCCGGTGCCCACTCCAGTGCCCATCTCCCGTTACCTGGCCCGTGGGGCCGTGCGATGCAGGAGGTTAATGCAGATTGGCTTGTTTTTGTCTTTTTAACTCTTTTTGACAGCGCTGGGGCTCGGCGGGAACGATCTGCCAGATTACGTTTCCACCTCGTGCAGAATAAAGAGCTTCGTCTGACAGAGCAGGTGGAGCCGTGTAAATAATGCACGTTACACGTGGGAAACATCGCATCACAGCGGTGACCCTCTCTGTGTAGCGTGTAATACAAACACACAGGGCCACTGCCAATCACCCGAGCTCTCTCGATTGCCTCAATTGCCCCTTTGGGGGGGATAGGCTGATTATCTATTTAGACAATTAGGCTACAATTAAAGCCTCTGACCAAGTGGGGGCCCTGACAGGGGCCACAGCAAGCATTACGACGTTGTGCATGTTGATTGCGGCGTGCCGCGCATGTTGCCCCTGACGGTGTGCTCCAATGCCCCGCGTGCCGTTTGCTTCTAAACCCGTCATATCTGCAGAAAAATCCTGTGACTGGAGATATTTGACAACTTAATAACTTTTGACTCCGTCTTATATAAAATTCCCATTACGGCGCGGCGTTCTGGGCTGTCGGCTGACGTGGAATGACTTCCAATACATACGAGCACACGGCGCACACGCCTGACAGGCTTATATGTCACTCTGCTACCGGTATAATTCCTGGCGTGTCGCGCACCGGTCACAGCCGACACGGCAATCGATATCTCTCAGGAAGCCCGGGCTCGCGACCCAATAGTACTTTTGTCATCAGTCACGGCTTGCGGGTTGGATCCGCGGAGAAGCCGCGCCGGCGCTCAATAAACCCGGTTCTTTCTCAGCGTTATTTTTGTCTAACCGGCAGCTGGATTTGGGTGTCGGGGCGACATCCGCTCCCCAAAACCCTGTTTTAGGCTTTAAATTGACGCCGTTAATAAAAGGGCAAGTAAGATGCAGCCCGGGGCGCGAGAGACGCGGTGTGTTGCTGTGCGGTGCTTAGCTTGTAACGCGCATGTTTCATGCATGATGCATGTACCGGCCACAGCCGCGGGGAATGAGGGTTCCCCTTCGGTTCTTTTGGGTAAGAAGCAGCGGCTGGTTTTGGCAGCCCGAGTACCGAGATTAATGCGCTCATTTTATGTGTTGTTTCAGAGTTTGGTCTGACCCTGGGGTTTATGTCCAAGGACAAGTTCCATAAGATGGCTGAAGGTGAGTCCTTTCCGCACCTTTACTTCTAGGACTTGTGTTTGTGGAGAGGGTAATCCATAGCAAGAGACCACCAGCATGCCCCCGAAACCTCAAATGGCCAGACAGGGGCACTTTGATTTAGTGGGCATGGCTGGGGGGCTTTACCCAGACTGTTTATGTGACTTACTGGGTTTTATTTACCCCGTTTAATTAATAAAGCCTTTTCTGCTGTTTCTATACACATTATCGGGGCTTTTAGACTTAAACCTTAATCAGTCTTTGGTCTCGTCTTAGATTCAGGAGCCGTACGTCTATCCCATGCATGTTTAATACCCTCGCTGTATTACCCTCTACCACCTCTGCTGGGAGGCTGTCCTATTTAATTGAGGCTAAAGTTGAAATGCAACATTGAACAGAGAGAAATAAACCATACATTGACTGACTGTCGGGGTCTGTCGGCTGCTTCACTGCCCACGTTAAAAACCCGCACCCGCCGCGTCAAATACACGCATGCAGATATTTTTATTGCAGGAATATTTCACCTTTAATTTTGAGCAGAAAAGTAAACTTTTAAACTTTTTTATTTTTAATTTTGCCACTGGGAGAGTCAATAAAAGGATTAAGTGATTCTTTTTCCTTAATAATTTGCTGCGTGTGAGTTCCCTCTCAATCTGTTTGTTGTTCGGAGCGGTTAAAGGCAGTAAATTGCATCCATTACTGTACCCCAGCCTGTGTTTTCTGTATCAATCACCGGTTCCGAGGCTGCGGATTTATCAGCCGGTGTGTTGGGTAATTAGGGAGCGTCTTCTGGAAATGTTAAGCATCAGTCATTCGTATTCCGCTCACATCTTCGTCAAACGTTTGTTAAAACGGCTGTTTTAGTGGCCAGAATGGAGGAAAAAATGACTGATACCTTTAATTTGCCAAAATGGCTCATAATGTCATTTTTATTCTTTTATTTCCTTTGGCTGCTTATTTAAATGTCTGAACGTCTCACAGATTGTTGTAAAACACATAATCTAACAGACAATTCAAATCAGCACAAGATAAAATATATCGACTTACGTTACAGATGCCGGGAACACTTTGATAACAAAAAAAAGTTTTTCCGGTTTCGATGAGCAATAATTCAAACATTAAAGAGGGGCTCCCACCATGTTTTTATTACTAGAATCAGATAAATTGCTCTGTTTCCTTTTTACCCCAGTTGTAGTTTTTGCCCCATAATATAAAGTTTTCAGGCAGCTGCATATCAGCCGTTTGTATGATTCTCGCTCTGTTATCTGACCCCCGATCTACTAAACCCCCCGACTCCTTATCACACTGCCTGTGGGGAACAATAGAATGACTCGGCTTTAATCACCCATCCGGACTCTCTGACTAATGAAAGTCTATGGAGGGACAGACTTCATTAGCATTGCCGTAAAGCATTAAATGAGAAAAGTCACCCAAAATATCACATGACATTGTATATTACATTGTATACAACTTATAGATTGTAAGCCTGCAAGCCGGGTCCTTGTTCCATAATGTATCGGGTCGTCTTAGTATGTTGGTTCCAGTTCTGTCAGACCTTTTTAATGCAGGGACTGTAAGAAGTGCTGCAGGAATTGTTGGCGCTATAGCAATAAAAGATAATGCTAATAATATTTATACAACAAAGTTAGTGTTATTTCTTTTACAGTTTAGCGTCTTCACCCCAGTTTGTATGCAGTTTGTAAGTTTATTCAGATGTTACCCCAGTGAGTTAAGATAAGGGGGCAAACAAGAATTGCATTCACCCCTGCCTAGCCGGACATATTTAGGACTGAAGTCAGTTTGTAGAATCGGAGACCCCACGCACACACACGCTTATGACATGTTTCAATGTTCTCTTTTGAGCTTGAGGAGACATGCTGAGGATGATGGGAGTTATAGGCCAGCCACACCTGAGATGTAAAAGCCTGGGTTAATTGCCACAATTATCAGTTTTTCGGCTTTCCCATATTCTCTGTATTTATCACCAAACTCTAGTAATCTGGATGATTGAAGAGATGTGAAGATTATTCTGAACGGGGTGCATTTTACAGCCATAATCTACCCAAAACAGAATTCAAGGAAATAGAAAAAGTCTCCAAAATGAGATATTTTTGGTAGAAATATTTTTCCAGCTATAGAAAACCTCAATTTTTTTACTGTATCATTTTGGTTTCATTACCAAGTAATTTTGTGCATCAAAAACGCTGAAACCTGTTATTTTACCCCAAGCGTCATATTCCCTGCGACCAGCGAAAAGTATCATATGATATCAATGACATATCGGAGAGGATAGCGATAACGGATCGGGGCAGAAACATGCATACATTTGATATATTTCCACAAAAATGTTACAATATTCTATTATTTTATAGTAAACTGAAGCAATCTTAGTATCTTAACAAACAAGAGTTACGGAAGGAAAAGAGACCCGATACTGGGACTTACAATCTATGTATACTAACCAGTACTTACGTTTAACCCTTGTATTGGTGGAGGACTGGCAAGTTCTAGGCGGGGAAGAGGGGGGCAAGTAAGCCAAGTGGCCCCCATCAGCCGGGGTGTTGTAACCCCCCTCAACATTACACACTGGACACATATTTACACACACTTCTAACATACACATACATACTTCACACTAACACACACATGCTAACACACTTACGCAGTCACACACCTCCACACACACTTCATGCTAACACCACTTTTCACAGATACATAGACACTCTCACTCACTCTCCCTTGACCACTCTCACTCACACAGCTGATTCCGTCTTTTAATGGCAAATATAATTGATAGGAAAGTCCGAAAAATGTAATCCCATAAAGTGGGAAGGGCCCACAGGAATGCGGACAAAACCTGCAATCAGATAAAGTAATGGAGTCAGCAAAAAGAACCTTTAGAGTATTAAGTAATTTAAGGTTGGAAAAAGGCCATCAGGTTTAAACCCGTTTCTACCTATCCTTGCAGAATAATCATAATAAGTAATATGAATAATATTAGTAATAATAATAATATTTAGTAATATAATAATAATAGTAATAATAATAATAATAATATGAATCCTACATCAGCCTTGTGTTTTTTCCTGGGGGGATATTGAATAAATAATTCAGTGGGATGATTATAAACCCAATTAATATATGAACTGTTTAATTTATGGCTGTGGTTTGGCCAATTGTTTCACTTGATTACCCTTTGGGGAATTTCTGTCACAGCGAATGCAGAAATAGAGCAACCATTTAGTGTTAGAGTCCAAATCTGCCTCTTGACTGACAGCGGCGGTTCCAGAGCGCTGTGCGGCGTTAAATGGTCTTTAAAGTCTGTTTATAAAAATAGATGGCGGGTACAGGAGGCGGCACTAATGGTTTAAAGCCATCGATTCCCACCATGGTGCCTCGAGCAGAGACGAGAGATTGAAAATGTTCTGCTCCCCCCGCCAATACCTCTCTCCAATCTATGGCCACCCTCTCCGTACGGCGGAGCGAAACGCTGCGGCCGCGATCCATCGGCCTCAATCAATTTGTGATTGAAATGTGACATTTGAATGAAAGTTTCCGGGGGGTGAAATCCATGTTTTCGGGGTAAAAAGGTTCTCGCTTCTGAGAAAATAAAAAGCTGACTGGAGTCGGGGATTTTTTTTATTGTGAATTATTGGAAAAAAATGAACCTTTTCATCTCTGAAGCCGCTTTGGAAGCTGAAGCTGTAAGTAGCGATGCAGCGCGATGGGAACGAAACGGCGATTTAGAAACGCAGACCGGATAAAACTGCGAATCGTCGCGGGATTCGAGTCATTTCAACAACAAAAAACAATTGTGCAAATTACTGAACTCTAATTATTTGGAAACAATATATTCTTTGAATCGAGCTTCGGAGAACTGTCTGGTGATGCCGTGCTCGGGGAGCCGGTTAAGACGTACGGCTCAAACCGCGCGGTTATATTGCGAGTCTTGCATCAGTAAGTCGCATTAGCAGTGGTTTTATGAATCAATAGGAAGCGTTAGGGAATACTTATGTATTGTAATAAGATGCATCAATTCCCATCCCTCCTGCCAGCGCTCCCAACTTATTGTGAGTCAATAAAACTATTTAGTCTCAGCTTTTAAATCTCCGCTTGGTGTCAGAGGCACCGTCTGTCCGATTTGTCCGTCTGTCTTTGAATAAAACATATGATGGATTCTTAAACCAATCTGTCCATGGATCTGATGCCTCGGAACCGACAAAGTGGACTAATAGTGATGGCACTCGAAACCGGTTCATCTAATAACCAAGTTAAAGCTATGGATTTAAAATAAAGGGGAGTTCCACGGAAAAAATCTTTATCTCATTGAGCATAACCCTGGCGCTGTATACATTAATATAACCCCCCAGCGCTGTATACAGTAATATAACCCCCAGCGCTGTAT
>VKOC01006511.1:0-15545 GCA_009364415.1 Spea multiplicata
CTTACAATCTAGAGGGAAATGGGGTGATAAACATAAGGCATAGAGAAAGGGTGAGATGTAGTGTGGTGGTTGTATCGATGACAAGGAAGTTCTAGCAGCTAAGATGGTATGCTTCTCTGAAGAAGTGGGTTTTTAGATGTTTCTTGAATGTCGGGAGGGAGGGTGAATGCTGAAGGTTCCTTGGGAGTAGATTCCAGAGATATGGGGCAGCTCGAGTGAAATCTTGTAGAAGAGGTGACGAGTGAGGTGGAGAGCCTTAGCCCATGGGAGGAACGTAGAGATCGAGTAGGAGAGTATTTGCTAATGAGGTCAGAAATGTACGGAGGAGCAGTATTGTGGATGGCCTTATATGTCAGTACCAGGATCTTAAATTTAATTCTAAAGGTAATCGGGAGCCAGTGGAGGGTTTCACAGAGCGGGGAAGCAGAAGAGGAGCGACGTGCAAGGAAGATGAGCCTAGCAGCAGCATTTAGGATAGACTGTAGAGGAGAGAGTCGAGACAGTGGAATGCCAACCAGAAGAGTGTTGCAGTAGTCAAGACGGGAAATGATAAGTGAATGAACCAGAGTTTTTGTGGATTCTTGGGTGAGGAATGGGCGGATACGAGAGATGTTTTTTAGGTGCAGGCGGCAGGATCTGGCGAGGGACTGAATGTGAGGGATGAAGGAGAGGTTTGAGTCAAGGATGACCCCAAGGCATTGGGCCTGGTTAGTAGGAGAGATAGTTGTGTTGTTAATGGTGATAGAGAATTCAGGTAGTGGAGTGGATGGAGGGAGGGAAGATAATGAGTTCCGTTTTAGAAAGATTAAGTTTCAGGTAGTGTTGTGACATCCATGAAGAAATAGCAGACAAGCAATTGGTAATACGGGACATGATAGAAGGAGAGAGATCAGGAGAAGACAGGTAGATTTGGGTATCATCTGCATATAGATCATACTGGAGGCCAAATGAGTTGCTTAGTTTGCCAAGAGAGGAAGAGAGAACAGCAGAGGGCCAAGGACTGAACCTTGGGGGACACCAACCGAAAGTGGAAGGGGCGATGATGTCTTGACAGAGAAGTTGACAGAGAGGGAACGGTTAGACAGATATGAGGAGATCCAGGAGAGGGCTGTATGTCGAATGCCTATAGAAGCAAGTGAGTCTAGAAAAAGGTGGTGATCAACAGTATCGAAAGCAGCAGAGAGATCCAGTAGAATTAGAATAGAGTAGTAACCTTTAGCTTTGGCAGAGAGCAAGTCATTGGAGACTTTTGTTAGAGCTGCTTCAGTAGAGTGAAGGGGGTTTGAAACCAGACTGTAGAGGGTCAAGGAGGGAATTAGAGGAGAGGAAGTTAGTGAGGCGATTGTACACAATCCGTTCAAGCAGCTTAGAGGTAAAAGGAAGCAGAGAGATAGGGCGGTAGTTAGTCAAACAGACGGGATCTGAGGAAGGATTCTTTAGAATTGGTGTGATTAGCGCATGCTTGAAGGCAGATGGTACAGATCCAGATGATAGAGAAAGATTAAATAGGTGGGTAAGTGATGGACCAAGGGATGGACATAGAGACTTTGTGAGGTGTGAAGGGATGGGGTCAAGGGGACAGGTTGTTGGGTGAGAGGAAGAAAGAAGAGTGGCTATCTCTTCTTCGGTTGTAGGGGAAAAGGCAGTTAGTATAGTAGGAGTGGAGAGAGTGGTGGTGAGTGGTGTAGGAGGGAGTTGTAAGGAAGAGAGGTCTTTTCTAATAGTCTCGATCTTCTCTTTGAAGTGGGTAGCAAGATCTTGGGCAGTGAGAGAGGTTTGTGGTGTGGGTGTGGAGGGACAGAGAAGGGAGTTAAAAGTAGAAAAAAGGCGTCGTGGGTTGGAAGAAAGAGAGGATATGAGAGTGGAGAAGCATGAATTTATAGTGAGTAAAGTCTTCGCTGGATTTTGATTTTCTGAAGTAGCGTTCAGCTGTGCGGCAGCACTCCTGAAGAAACCGTGTGGTTTTGGTATGCCATGGTTGGCGTTTAAATTGTCGGGGGTAACATGTAGTAATAAATTCCCAGTGCTTAGATGTAGGCAGGGTGTGAGGAACACAAGGGAGCAGCAGAGTATGCTTATATGTTAGTGTGAGTGTGTAAGTGATGTTAGTGTGTACATGTGTAAGTGTGTTGGTATGTATGGAAATTAACATTCATCAGTCGGAGCAACTCAAGGGTTTGGGAATGGCTATAGTGGATTTATTTATTTTTGGGGGGAAGCATTTCCTTTTTGACCCCCAGGGAGGACAATGTCTTGGGCCAGCCCTTGCACCTTTTTAGATCTGTGAGCTGTAATATAGTAATTCTGATATTCCAAGAAAAAAAAACCTGATCATGAAAGCTATTTGCCCTATCAGGATCTTTGTGTACTCGTGAGCACCGAAACATGTCTTCTTCTCAGTGATGTACATTTGTTATGGGCTTATTTTTGCCTGCAAACATTTTGTGTGTGTAGTTTTGCTGTAAAAAATAATAAAAATAGTTAACCAGGTATGAGGTATGTACGGCTTAGTCACAGCCATGGAGGCCTATTACAAGTCTTGTATCAGTATACATGGAAGTCATCATGTGTACATTTTGTCTCCATTTTTGACTGGCTGTGAGATCTAAAGATTACATTTTCTTTCGTAAAGTATTGGAGATCATTTTTGGATGTATTTTGTTTTTATTACTAAAATCATGTCGTACATCTATTAGACTATTTATTATGAAGGCCAGTCTTGCAGGAGGTGTTCACTAAGGCTTTTCTGAAGCTTATCACACATTTCCAGAGAAAACCAAATGGTACAGCTTCTGTGCCTCATACACATTTAGGACCAGATTCTCCATAAAGCAGATTCACCGGATCCACCTTGCAACTCGCATTTAAACAATAACACACAACTTTCATACCCTTGACTGCAGGAGTGTTGACATGAGTAAGTAAGCAAGAAACTTGTGGATTCATTAACCTGCAAGTGACTTGGGCCAGTTAGTGGGTTCTGCCTTGGCACTCCAAGTGTGCAAAACTTGGTGAGAAAAAAGAACAATCGATGATCAACACATCCATCACGGAGGGCTAGCAAGGGAGCATTTGCCTCTACAAAGGGTTGTGGCTACTTTCAACCCCCTCACAGTATTGGTTGGGGCTACACAAATATTTGTTTTTTTATGTAATTATTTTGCTTGTTTTTTTTCTAATGGGACTTCATACTTAAAGGTCACAGACTTTAAATCTGCCAGTGTTAGACCACTTGACTGTACTATATTTATATGTGGATTTATAATATATGTCTATATGAGCCATGGCAAGCCAGCAAAATCATGGTATGAGCTGAACCAGACAGATCTCCTCCAGATATAAGAATTGGAGCGGTAACATCAGCCTGGCACTTTAAGACCGGTGGCTGATAAATCTCAGACATACACCCAAATGCTAAAGGTAGTTGGAAGGTGCTGTTGGCCACCGAGCATTTGCCTGATATGCCCCACAGGCAGTCCATACCCAAACTGAAGGAGAACATGGGGTCTGCAGGAGGTTCTAATGCAAGAGGGACCATGGGGCAGTATAGGACAATGTCTTAAAATCGCGACTGCCCCACACAAAACAAGTCATGTTATCTGCATCAATTTTGTATATAAATATGAAATGCCTGACTAGAAGTTAATGGTTATTTTTTTATGTAGAGGATTAGTTATATGTTTTACTGCACACCATGTAAAGGCTTACAGGGGATTTATCATGAAATGTATAAAGGCTTACACAGTGTTCTACGCTGTTCTGATGTTCAAATCTGTTCCGGTCGCCTCAGCCTTACTGAAATTCTATTTATAATGTACTCATGGCACCTGTATAGTATGTTACCATGTTCAAGGAAAACATATAATGTACTATTTATCTAGAAAATGTATTATTTTACATTATACACGTTACTTTGTTGTATTGTTACAAAACTCTCAAGGCAACTTGAAAGGTGTGAAGCAGAAGTCTCCAATCTTTCTACTTTTTAGTAGATAACATTGTTGAATTATACAGGTTCCACCACAATTACCATATTATATATTGCCTTCTTTGTAATTAGGGGAGGGCTGAGAGCATTTACCCCAGGGGGCAAATCATGCAAAACATATCTTGCAGAGAACATGCATCCAGTCCTGTCCAAAACACATTTACAGAAGAAGAAGACACGCAAACAGTAGACACTGGAAAAGGCTTCAGGTAGTGCCCCCAAATCTTTAAATTAGGCCCAAAAAATGTAAATTAGGAAAAACTGACCCCCCTTTGCCAGCCCTCCCGTGTTTAATGTCTGTTTAATGAAAAAATTAAAGTATTTGGCATTCTTCTAACTTTATTTTATTCCTGTCAGTTATAGCCACTGCATCATCTCACTGAAGATATACTGAACCCGATGTCTCCTCAATAAAATGTTTTCTTGGAAAATAAAAAATGCTCTCAGCCGCTGTGAACATGTACTAGATGAGTAAATTGCTGAGTACATAGCCTGAATTGCAAAAGCTTTACTGCCACCGAAAAGTTTTGCCTGTGTCATCTGTTTACAGCTGAGTCACAAATGAACTCTGGGGCTGTAAATACCTCTAAGCAGGAATTCAGGTTAAAGAGGGAACATCACAGAGAACATTTCAGTTGACAGATTAAGATTCAAGATCCTCTTCATAGAGGATCTGGGGGTTTCTTGCATTAGCATACATTGGAGCTTCCAAGGGCTGCACCTCCCAAGCTCCCATCTACCCTAGAAGAGGCAGGGGTCGGCACCAACATCGCTCATGGTGAACATTTACTGGGGCCTGTGATGGACAATTTAGTGATGTTCTATGTACCTTCACAAGCCTTGCCACAGACACTGCTGTCCTTGTACAGACACTTTGCCTATCCCTGCAAGGAAGGGGTTTCTGTGTTATGGAAATGGGACTACCCCCCAGCTCTGATTCCTTATTACATCTGGAGAGTTCCTAGGTATGCATATTAGCAGCAGAGCTTAAACATATGATGATTTTATGCTCCATGCCTGGACCTCACTACCTAGCACATGCTACTGCAGTAGTAGGACTATGAGTGCGCATGGAAACAAGATCTCAGTATACATAAGACAGGGGTTTTCTAACATGCCTGACATTAGTGCCAATAAAGAGTGCCCTGCTTACAATCTAGAGGAGATGGGGTGTAGAAAGGCACAAGGAATAAAGAAAGAGGGAGAGTGCCATAGATGAACGCGGGCGTTGTATAGGTGGCAGACAATATAGGTTCAAGCTCAATAGGTTGTATGCTTCTCTGAACAAATCATTTTTGAGAGAAGGTAAGAGCTGGAGGTTAGCTGGAAGCAAGTTCCAGAGGTGTGGGACAGCACAAGTGATGTATTATAAGCATGCAAAGGAAAAAGGAGTCAACCCATGATGGTGGTTCCTGAGGGGAGACATGATGTGCCATTCCACTAATGCAGGCAACAATGTGCAAGATGATCTCTAAAGCTGCATTTCCAATTGTTTTTCTCTGGCATCACAGATTGGTTTCATACCCACTGAAAAATGGCCAATTTTTACAGAGATCAGTAAGTTATTTTGGGGGGATTTTGAGAACTTGATATTGGACACGGCAAAATCAAAATAACTGTTATATCTAGATTGGAAAAAAGAGTGATTTGGGCCAGCTGTAAAATACATAAAAAAAGTTGATTATGTGATTACGTTATTAAGCCTTATCTCCAGATTCTTATCTAAGCTACCACAGTTTCTAAAACGTGAGCTTGTGCATTAAGTAGACTTGATAATTTATAACAGGGCAAGATGAGCGTTCTGGGAGTTGCCATTCTAAGGTTCTACCTCTGGGGGGAATCAGGCATTATTTATTCTTTTACTCCTAGTAATAATCAATGTTTAGGTAACAAAGTGGTAGATTATGTGCAAATTATCTCATTATGGTCATATAGTTTTCCCTCTTTTCTGCAGGGCTAAAAAAAAAAAAATTCCAGAAATGGTTAAATGCCATAGAACTAACTTATAAGTCTACAACTTTGGGCCTTCAAAGATGCCTAATGCTTTAAGTGAATGTTTGCCTGTCTATAACGCTGGTGAGAAGTTATTTGCTTTTGTTGGGTTATATGAGGGACATACTTGCTCTGTTGTGTTTACACAAGGGATTTATGGAGAGGGGGTTAAGGTTAATATGTACATCGAAAGTGTCACATTTGAACTTCAGGTGATAAAACTATCCCAAAGAGGAGAAATGTACTATTCTTCCTACGACTCTTTTGAGCAGGGCCCTCTTCGCCATCTTGTTTCTGGAAGTTTCTGTAATGTTATGCACTACTGGTTATGTCCTGTTTACCCATTGTACAGCGCTGCAGAATATGATAGTGATATATAAATCAATAAGTAATAATCAGGATTGGGGCAGGTCAAAGGTTAACGGCCTTGTCCTCACATCAAAACCATTGAGCTAGCCAGTCCTGATAACTTTTCCCTAGCAATTACTTTGGTCCCCAGTGGCATTGGTGGGAAATTTGATCTTAAATTGGTCAGTGTGTTCTGCGAGACCCCCCCCCCTTTTGTTGACATCTATTACATTTCTTCTGCTGGTTAGGGTTGTCCACAAGGTACAGCCATGATTTATTAGCCCTGAGAAATCTCAGCTTTCAAGGTAAATTGCTCCTTATCAAGCTAGCAGATGTAAGGCTGATAACTCAAGGTGACAGGGAAGTGCCCTTGTGCGTTTAACCTCTTCATCACCTAGGCATGTCAGAGTAAATAAAGGAAAATGTGTGTCATTGTCATGTTTTTGTGTGAAATTCATAAATCATTTTTTGTTACAGAGAAACTAGCATGAATGAGAAATTAGGAAGAATAATAAATAATAATATATAAATATATTATATATTATATATAATATATATATAGTGTTTACCTTTTTTGCTGTAGAATATTAAGATATGTACATTTTTAAGAAAATGTATGCCACTGCATCTATACTTTTTAATCTGGTAATTATTCTAATGGAAGCTTTGCGGCCAGTGCAACTGCCCTTGTTTGACCCCCAATGAATATTAATAGAGATGTGTTAAAAACGTCTTCAAAGTGTCTAAACCACAAAAATACAAATGTAACATACATTAGATTTTTTTCTTTTTCTACCGATTATTGTGAAGGCATCATAGGAGGTCAATAATGATCAAAAAATCGCTAAACTGAGTGAAGTGTTCAGGTGTTTGTTGTGTTTTTGTTTTTTTTGTCTTGAACCCTTTCAGTGTTTGGCGCCCGGACACATTTTTCAACTTCCATAGATTTTCTATAGTTCTATAACAGTGAGCCCTCTAATTACGTCTCCATATGTCTAAATCAAACAGTAAAAATACAGCAAAATAGTTTAAATTAAACATTTTTCACAAAAACCCCTACAACTTCCTTAGTAAATGTATCCAATATACAGAAAGCCAATGTAAGTGACGGTACATAACATATTGCAGCTTAGGCACAAACTATAGGTAGAAAATACACATCTGTGTATAGGTAGAATCCAGTTTGAGGGTTATAACTCTCATCACCCTCATCGTTATTCTAGCCAAGGACCGGGTTTACTTTCCATTTTATGTGACTGTGTTAAAGTTACTTAATGCAAATTTCTGTGCAGAAATGGTGATAAGTAAAAAATTGACTTTGTTTCCAAATAATCACAAATCCTAAAATAATTTAGCAGGAAAATAAAATTGTATGAAAGACAAAGACTTTGTATGAAAGGTACGGTATATAATGTGGAAACCTAGGAATAATTCACTGTATGCAGGTACACGGTAAGGTGGGTGCCACTGGTACATGCCCCCCGGTATTCAAGGTGCCCAGAGGGGTCATGTAATTTGCATTATGTGACCCCGTGGTTGTAGCAGCAGCAGTAACGCAGCAGCTTGCAAGCTGCTGTCAAGACTCCAGTCAAGTGCTCCGTGTGAGGTAAGGGGGACTGCGTGAGCTGTCTGGATGAGTAGGGCAAGTGACTTAACGCCCATGTTTAGAAAGCAAAACGTCCTTCAAGTCTCAGCTGATGTGTCTGTTACTGAAATAAAAAGGAAGGGGGTCAGGTAAATGTTGTGCATTAGCTAAAAAATAATCTAGTCTTACGCCTTTATGACATAGAGTGCAGCTCAAGGGATCAGAGCATAGAGACCATATCTCACGCTCAACCTGATCTGCCTGGGCCAAAAATTGTGTCTGCAACACATCATATTGGACAGTGTGTGGTCTTCACATTCCAACTCTCTAAACTTCTGAGCCGAGAAAGTGCATTTCTTCTCCTCGATCTGACAGATTAGATTGTTCAGACTTTCCCACACACAAGGCAATCTGATCTGTGTATAATCATATTGGTTACTTCTTAATCGTCTGTACTGGCAGCACCTGAACACCTGGGTATGCTTAGGTTGGACATTGTCTTCTAACTAAGTTGCAATTTCTGTGATCAAAGTGTACCTGTCGTGCAAAAAAAAAAAAATTACAGATGCAGAAAAAAAATGATCTATATAAAAGTTGTTTTTTCACCTATGTGGATCAAACATTTTGCTGTAGACTACCTCAAAAAGATCATCCATACAAAGAGCCACAGGAAACACGGGAAAGTGGGCAGGAAGTAGACAGAATGTTGAGTTCAAAGCCACTCCCCCTGCCTGGAGAAGAAAGAGACTGACCCAGAGACCCAGGGTAGCAGGGCTTCACCCGGAGAATTCCGGGCAAACCTGTCAATGACCTGGCTCACCCTTCTGCAAGAAAAGATGCAGATACCGTTTCGGTAAAGTTGGGTAAAAACAAACAGAAACCGCCACCTGCTTAGAGTGGTTTATTCCATGGGCACTTCCTGTCTGGCGTTTGTGATGGAGGTGCTCCCTCTGCTAGATGTCTCAGAGGCACAAGAGAGAGACTGACTATGTCAGCCCCCTTTTGGTGTTAAAAAGCACACAGGTGAGGGCAGTGTACTCATTGCTAATGGCGTTGATTCATTCCTGTATGAAGAGTGATGATAATGTCTGTCCTGTTTGGGATCCCTGTTTGGGATAGTCATAGTAAACATGCTTAATCGGATTCATTTGTACGTAACTAAAACATTCCTCCAATTAAGTTGGAACGGTTGTTTTCTTAGCTTATTTTTCCTTGAGTGTGGCTAGATGAGTTAGGGTGAGTTGCCCTATAAAACAACTGGGTTTTACATGGTCATAAAATATACAGGGGGCTCAACAACAAAAGTCTGCCATGGGCCTTATTATTTAGAGCTCCTTAGCTTGACAAATAGAATCTGATACACGTGGTTCAGTATGACAGTGAAACCAGAAAAGTCATGCACAAAAAAGCGTTACAATAACAGGACTATTGTGAATTCCAGAATTCAAAGCACTGGTTAAGGACAATTCTAACCTTTATGTATCAGTTATTATCTGGGTCGCCCCATTCTTCAGCCTTTTCTTTTATTTACATTTATTCAATTAGTAAAAATATATATCTTATATATATATATATATATATATATATATATATATATACACATACACCTTTTTTACATATTTTTAAATATACTATAGTATAGGGCACAACTCTTTCTACCTAGCTGGAGTGTGTGAAGGAAAACTACAGGAATACATATCATATATTAACTTTTATAATCACGTTTATGTGTTTAGATTTTTCGGTTTGTTAGAAGGTCTATTTTGCTAGAGTGAAATAACAGCTAAAATGTTTGTCAGGGAATCATTGCATAATGTGCAGCCATGTGTAATATGTTGACACATTCCAGAATAGTCTAAGTAAAAAGATAATAACCTTTTATATAACGAGATAATAAAGTGCAGAAATATTTGGTTGAAGTTCAAACAATGAAATGCCCTGTGTTAAGGAAGCGCAAGCAGAGTGTTTCTATTTGTGCTTTAAGTAAGTTATGTCTTTCAGGTTTGGAAGATTTCACTTGGTGATAACACAACACATGGTAAGTGCCTAGTTGAGAAACCATATACCTATGGAATATACTAGCTGAATCTAGCTGAATCTGCTGCTGGTATCGGTATATTAGCCCAAACACGACTCAGTTTACGTTTCACGATACCTTAGACCCACAGCTAATTCTAACCCTCTATGCTTAACAAAAATGAGGGTTAAATATGCGGTTGTCCAGGTACACAGAGGTGAGTCCCGGAGTAGTCCTTAGACTGTCTTTGTGCGTGTTCCATGATCCAGTCAGTCCAGATTCTGTGTGCAAAAAAAAAGAGGGTAACTGACACCATTTAGAGCTCAAAAACTGGAAAGAAGGCTTTCCTTATGGTGTAAAGGGTATTTTTTATTTTTCTTATGCAGCTGCTTGGGGAGTCCAAACGTCATCACCTTTTGTATACCTCTGTGGAATATAATAGTGCTATATAACTCAATAAGTGTATCATCATCATGATCATCATGCTTATCCTGTTAAAGGGTTTTCTTCTCTCCAGTTGCTCTCCTTTCTCTATTTCATATATTTGTTTTACCCTCTTACTTCTCTCTCTCTCATTTCACTCTCCTGTCTCTCTCCTTTATCTCCCCTCCAGGGGGCTTGGATACTCCGCATCCCATTTAACCCTTCTGCTTATAGGTCTAACAGCAAGCAGGGTGACCTTACCCCCTCCAACTGCTTTCTAGTGCACCATATGTACAGTCATGGGCAAAGTTTGCTGTTTCAGTGTTCTTAGATATTTTTGTTACTATGGTATACTGACGTCAAAGGCTGTTATTGACAATTACATTAAGTTTATGCAAAGAGTCAATATTTGCTGTGTTGACCCTTCTTCTTCAAGACCTCTGCAATCCTCCTTGGCATGCTGTCAATTAACTTCTGGGCCACATCCTGACTGATGGCAGCCCATTCTTGCATAATCAATGCTTGTAGTTTGTCCCATGACCCCCACGGCCAACGGGCAGATAGGCATATAGATATAAGAAGAGGAAGAAGGGTGTGTTGGTGGTTTTCTCCGTTTCAGCAGAGAAATTCATACTGTTTAGTGAAATAGATTAGGAGTTAATTTATATAACTCCCTCCAGAGGCTGTACTTCCTATACCCTTTCTGTACTTCACCTACAAACACGGAGCAACATACTGACATACAAGGCCTCAGTTTACCCCGATTCAATTATCTTACAGAAAGAATACACCAACAGTACTGGGCCTCCAGCTACCAAGACAATTAGCCACAAGGGATACTGGGAAACTGTACTTTGGAGGGGCAAGTTCAGGGCCGGCCCAAGACATTGTGCTGCCTCACTCGAAGCCCACTTCCCCTCCAACCACCGCCAGGTTTCCTGCGTGTGAATCTAGCCCCGCATGCCATGGCACCAGAACCAAAGATTCTTTGGTTCCCAGGTATGTTCTTTACAGGATAACACAGTGTACATATTGTTCAAATAGATATCGTTGTTCATCAAAAGCGTTCATTTTTTTTAAGCAAAAATAAGTTATAATAACTGCAGAAGATACACTAGAATAAAATGTTATCACCTTTGTTATAAATACAAGATTATGCCTTCTGTTCGGTAGAAACCTGGAATACATGAGCGCATTAGATTTCCACATAAAACAGTAGACGTATGGAGCACTACTGGGAAGGAGATATTGCGAAATATGAAAGTTTAGCAGATGCTGAGGAGGAGTCGATTAAGGTCAAGCTTACCTAACATAGTCTCTGATAGTGGAGAGAAAATCTAAGTCTCAAAGGGTTAAATAAGTAGCCTATGTGTTTAGTTAACTATTTGGTGGGTGAATATGGAGGGCAGAAAAGTATGATGCTTTGGAACTCTATTTACCAGCCAAAAAGATTTAGCAAAGACCTACAGTATCTCGACCCAGTCTAACTACTGTCAACAACAAAATTCAGATGCGTAGATTATGGAAAATGAACCTTTCCAATGTTCTTCTCACCTTCTTAGGCATCCAAGTGGTTAACAAAATTATATGAATAAAACACAAAGTTATCTAACCTTGGCTAGTACAAATATCAAAATCATATTAGCTTAAAAGTAAGACACGTTATTGGTATTCTTTATTTAAATACTATTTTGTATTAATCCAATAACAAACATAGGGGAGATATACTTTGGTTTGGGTTGGTAGAAATATTAAGATTGTCTCTTTTATCTGCTGGCATTTTGTGGTGGTGTTTTCATGTCCTATTTAAAAAATAAGAGTCAATTTCTTATTTTTATTTCCTAAAGTACTGGAGCCCATTACCTATCCTTTATTTCCATCCTGAAACCTGACTTGTATGGAGTGATTATGTGCCAGTGGACCGTGCAAAAATGTCAGCTAAGCATACATGAACATTGTGGCCCTCTGGTGTCCCCTCTCTAGGATCGCCACACGTAATCATGGAGAAAACTTTTCTCCGTTGGCTGGGCTGCTATTCAGCTCAGAAACCTACTGGCATTCTCCCTCCTGGAAGAAGTCTTTGCGGCTTTAAAAGTTACTTTAATTAGGAAAGTTTGTCAGCCAGTAATAAATATTCTTTAATTAAATTCCTAAAATCTCTAAAGGTAAGAATTGCAGGTTACTACATATTGCAACAATTAACACAAAAAGTACACTACTCACAAAAAAACTGATGTTCTCTTGTCATCCAAGCTTTACAAAAAGTAAGCAACTGTGGATTAATGCAGTGCACTGGCAGATTATTCATTAGTGCAGCTGGGTCCCTTAGATTTGGGGGACGCTAGGTATATATATATATAAAATCTATCACTGGTCCCAGGAAAGCAGTATTTCATCTGGAGTGTTTGGATGATGTCTGGTAAATCCCTAGCTATGGGGTCCTTGATTTTGTACTCTATCACCTAATGGGTCAAATAGCTATTTATAAGGTTAAAAAATGTCAAAGAATATTGTTAAATAAAAAAAAAATGTCATTGCTGTCAGTGACAGATTTAGGGCATTGACATTGATCGGTTAAACTTCAATGACCAGTGACCTAAATCATTACTAATCGATGATCAATTAGTGATTAGTAATATAGTAAAATATGAAAATAATAATAAAAGGTTTATTTTCTAACAATATGTGTTGTGGTGTTTTTTTGTATTCTACTGCACGTCCTGGATAACCCTATCACCACCTTTGACAGCTTTCGCTGTTGAGGGGGGATCCAGTGGCTGTCATAATGATCAGTTAACTCCTATTGGTCAGGAGTAATCTGATCATCACCAGCACACTCCTGATTGGATCTACAGCAGTTTGAACTGCAGCAGTGTCTAAATGGCAGCAACTAACCTGGAAGCCCCTTTGACTTCCAGGTCAGTGTTGTTTAATAGTATTAATAATTTAACCCTTTCAATACTGGTGCTCCATAGGAGAAAGGCATTGGTTTGCTGCAGGGCAAATAAACCCGTAATTCCTCCATCCGTGAAGCTGCCTATGGGGATGCAGTCACTGGGTGAGTCAAGTCTGTATGATCGCCCTACTAGGAGCGATCATGCAGCTTCATTGAAGAAAGATGCTGCCTTGCAGGATAGCTTTTTCAGCGGCTCAAACCGCTGACTAGGTTGGGGAGGGCAGAAAATACTGACATGTACAACGTATGTAGCTAACCATGGAGGTTCACTTTGCCTGTTACATATGACGTACGCAGTTTGCACTCTGGGGGGGGTTTAGGATCAGAGGAATGAGCATAACAATGGCAAATCTCTTCTTACTCTGTAAGGTTTCAAGAAATAGACAACATGGTCCTTAAAATCTGGAAAGATTCTTTATCTGAAAACAATTATTAAAAATTATATAATTGGAGCCACACACATAGTTTAAACTGAGTGAAATACAGAAATCAGCAAATAAACTACAGAAGGTTAAACAGACTGACATCAATTGTGCATATTTATCAGGGCTGACAATCAGATTCATGAGAGTCAATCATGGTATTCTTTCCTTTGATTAAAGCTGTCGCTTTGTGTGACTGGTTTCATAAGATTGACCAATCTGACTATTGTCTCTCCTAATTCTGGATCTAATTAATATAGTATTTTGCGGAGTCAGCACTTCTTTTGAGGTCAGTAACAATACAGTATCTTGTCTAGTACTACATCTTCTCCAGAAGGAAGGTATTTAACAACATTAATGACATGTCTGAATCAGCTCCTCATTGATTGATGAGCTCACAGAAACATTGAGTCAACATCCTTCAACTCCTGGGCAGTAGCTTACTATTCCCCTGTTCGAAATGATCATTTCAAGATTCCAGTAATACTTCTCTCCTCTCTGTAAAGTTAAGTAAATTTTACCGCAATGTGACGGCACCATAAATTTGAGCCACTGAGCAATGTTGTGTCCATAAATACGGTGTTTTCTGAAAACTTAAGGTACACAGCCGTTGCATCCAGAGAAGCCTAGGAAGATGTGTGAGGTCAAGCTGAGTTTGAGATGGACACTACATGTAAGGATGAAAAAAACAATACCTAGATATTCACCTGTACTCTTAAGATCATTGCATTTAGTACAACATTACATTCACACTTTATTGAAGGGTTTGTAGGTTTTTTAGGGCAACCAAGCATAAGTAACCTTCACTCACCTTCATTATTTTTAAGGTGCTCAGGAGGCTGATGAACTTAGGAAGTGATGCGACAACCACATATATCTGTCAGGAGGTTGCATTGCGACAATTTTTGGAGGTTGGCCTTAAAAAGTTGGTTCTAGGACATCCCAACCGTAGCACTAATGTCCTTTGCTGCTTATGAAGAACCTCATGAAGTAAAACATATTAGGTGTTTCTCACCTAAGTTGATGCTGTGTATGCTATTTTTTATTATTGTTTATATGGCACCATCATATTCCGCAATGCCGTACAATGAGTTACAGAAAGAAAAGGTAAAGGCCCTGCTTACATGATCTAGATGAAGGTAGGGGTATATCACAGCAGGAGGTGAATATGCAACTATATGAGATGGACCAGCCACACTGAAATATCTCAGTGTAAACACTGATCAAATAAATAATCATAATGCTGGTTGACGGCAGGAGCGTGGCTAGAAACAGATGCAGGTGGAACGAGTGGATTAACCTTTCGGTTGATATTCTTCCATGTGTGTGTGTGTGTGTATTAAGGGACACTTTTGACTATTTTATCCAATTATTCAGAGTTGCGTTTAACAAAGAAAACGTAATTAAATTCCACCTACGACAATCAAGCTTTTGAAAAAATTTTAACTCATAAATGATATTAATAAGTCCTATTATTAGCATTTACAGAAGAAATACGAGATTTGGCCTCGGTGGACATGACATGCCAAAAAAGCCGCGGACCTAATTTCATCCAGATGTCTTTTGAAGATGTGTTTTCAAAACCACAAGGCTCCTGGTCAAACGTTGTTTGATAAGTACAATTATAGCCTTGCAAAAAAACTATTATTTAAGGATGGTTCTTGGCTCACGTGCATAGGCACAAAAAAGTGTGGTACCTTGTGGTAACGCTACTACAGTGAGTATGAGAAAAACACATCATGTGCCAAAAAATAGTTTTTATGTAATGTAGTCAGATTTGTTACAGAATAATCAAATGAAGAAAAAATAAACAA
>VKOC01006512.1:0-34993 GCA_009364415.1 Spea multiplicata
GAAACGCGTCCTGCATGAAGTCTGATCCTGCCAGCTGATGTTGTCGATTGCTGCTGTCAATGGACAGGAATAAAGTTTCTTGATTTTACTTGTTTTTCTGCCGTTTTGATTTCCGCTCATATGAGAGTTTGACTTATTTGAAAACCAACCTATATTCCTATATCATTTTCATTTATATTACATTTTGTTTGGGTTTTTTTTTAAATGTAACCCTTACCTAACCTTAAACCCAACCCTATCTTTATTTCCCATTAACTAACACCATGTACTAACTACCCAGTGTGCAATAATATTACATATAACAAACTTGACAGAAACTTGACAGAAACTTGACAGAGGATCTTTTGGATCTATTGACTTAAAAATTGAGTGCTCAGTCATGTTAAGGCTTAAGCTTAACACTCTAAACATGTGAGTTTTTTGTGAGTGCATGCAAGTTGTTTTATTTTTTTGCAAGTGCTCATGTGAGTTGATTTTGGTAAGTTTGCAAATTGGACTCTTAACAAACTCATGTGAGTTTGCTATAGCAAATACTCACAGCTAAGTGAATAGACCTACTTGCAGTGATTACTTGTTTAGATATTGACTGTCACTCAGCTTCATATGCTGTTTTATATTACAAGCTAGTAAGCTTTTATATATAAGGGTATTATTGAATTATTTAAATTAAAGCAATTCAGCTTTAGTTGCCCATGATAACATGACGGCGAGGGCCATCGCATCCTGTCTTTGATCCGTTTAATGGTTCTGGCTGATTCTGGTGGGGGGATTGGGAGAGTAGTTGGAGTCATGGGATGTGCCAAAAGAGCCTTTATAAGCAATGAGCTACAGGACTAAGTCCTACCCTTCTCTCCCTATGCTCGTTTTGTGCTCTTGGCTGGTGGGTCTTGAGACATTCTGCTCTGGTGTGTAGGTTGTAGGTGGACAGCCAGCCCAGGTTGCATTGGCCCAAATGGGGGGCTTGGTGAGGAGGTGTATCCACGTGTGACGTGCCCCTGGACTTGTTTTAGCCATACATTGCTGCTTTGGGTATGACAGCATGTGATATCCAACATGTGAAGATAATTTATGCCCTCATCAGACCTCCCAAAAATAGGGACCAACGTAATTTGAGTTTATTGATGTCATTTAGAGTTTATTCTAGATTACAAAATATGATTGTCATTGGCTGTTATTGGGTTTTCAATAAACACTTTGGCCTTGTTAACTTATTTGTTTGCAAAGGGGATGTCTGTCTTGGCTCTCCCTTCCATTTTGTACTTTAACATTGACAGTATGAAAAATAACAGGACAAATATTAAAACTTTTTTTATGCTCATGACAGCTATAAACCCCTTTATTGACCAAGGTGATAAGAGGGTATATGCTTTTATTATCAGGGCTAAACATAGTCTTTTATTACCTAACATCTTGCGTCTAAAGCTTTGGTGTGCTTTTGTGCTTTTTTGTATCTAAGATAAACCTACAAAAAGGTGTTGCATCTTAAAGGGAGTTGAACAGAGTACAACTATATATGAGCCTATAAACGAGCTTGTAAAATGTAAACTATGCAGGCGAGAGAAGAGGTGACATTGGTTTCTTTACTCTGCATGTTAAGGTTAATAAATATGTGATGCATAAAACAGGAATGTAAAATAACAGCTGCAACCGTATATTGGGTTATTCCCCTCTCCGGCTATAACAGCCTCCACTCTTCTGGGGAGGCCTTTCACAAGATTTTGCAGTGTGTCTGTGGGAACAAGTACCCATTTTTGAAAAAAAGTGCATTTGTGAGGTCAGGCACTGATGTTGGACAAAAATGCCTGGCTTGCAATCAATGTTCCTTTTCGCTCTAAAGCCGTTGAGTGCGATTCCAACAAATGAATCAAACCACATATTTATGGACCTTGCCTTGTACACAGGTTCACAGTCATACTGGAACAGAAAAGCTGCCTTCCCCAAATTGGTGCCACAAAACTGGAAACACACAATTACGATCATTAAGATCACTTAGAGACAGGCAACGTAATATTACATTAAATTTATATATTCCTTATATGATCAATTGTGAGGCAGCCCTATAACTTCCTAGGCCTCGCTTGGAAACTTGCTTGGAAATGTAGCATAAGTAGACAGATAAGAGTTACACTGGAGTTAAACTGGAGGGAAACTACATATCAAGTTCCATGCACTGCAGAAAGCAGGATTTCACCCACGCCTCACCCCTCCTGTTGAATTTCCTTCCCCTTTCCGTCACACTCTTTACCTCGTACACAACTTTTAAAACCTCTCTGAAAACCCACCTGTTCAGGGAAGTCTATAACATTACTTCCCATTACTCCCAACCATCATAATCAAGCCATCCGAACAATCAACAGCTTTAACACATTATCAGAACCAGATCAACTCATCCCCATCCAAGCAGTCCTCTCCTATTGTCTCACTTCCCCCTCAACCACCGACTAGATTGTAAGCTCGCAATAGCAGGGCCCTCTTCTCCTTTGCACCGGTTTGTTATTGTATTTGTTTTTGAAATTGTTCTACTGACTGTAACAGCGCTGCGGAATCCACAGGCACAGCACACACAAACACGGTCTGCTAGTCTGACACTAAGGTTTTTTTTTTATTGACTCCAATGTAAACTAGATGCATTGTTTAGTTATTTGAGTTTAATTCCTCTTCTGGCTGTCCATACTTAGACCAGAAAGCACTAGTATGTACCCTTCATGCACATGCCCAGTAGCTCTTCTGAACCAGCAGCCAATCACATGAATGCTAAGTAATACAAGCATACCTGGGAACTCTCCGGATTTGACCCGTAGATCTCTGGGTGAAGCGCTGCTTCACCGGTTCTCCGGGTCACAGGAGCAGGGGGGTTGTTTCCCTCTGGCATCGGCTGGAACGCCCCCCAACGTCAGCAGGAACGCCTCCAACTTCAGCGGGAACTCCCACCGACGTCAGTGGGACAGCGGGTAGCCGGAGCTCAGAAGTTCCCAGGTATTAATACAAGTGATGGCTGCTGCTACTCCCATTGATTGACTAAAAGGGAATTTCTACTGAGCATGTGCGAAAAAGCATACTGAGATATGCTTTTATTGGACCAGTACCTGCACTGATATGCATGCGCTAAAATGTACTGTGTAGCAGTGATTACAGATTAAAATTAACTGTGTATTTTGGATCCTACCCCACTTGCATGCTTCCCGGGGGGAAGGAAATTGAAGCTAAAAGCTATTCTAGCTGTTCTAGAAGGCGACATGGGCAGAAAAGAGGAAAGGTATGGAGTTCAATTCATGTATTTCTCAATGTAGAAAATAGATTTGGGAGAATGGGCACTCCCTTACTAAATTATTTAATTATATTTTAATGCACTTTCATTTTGGGGTTATATTTATGCTAAAAGGTATTGCATAACTGTTCTATTATAATGCAAAAGATTTACCACACCTTGCTCACATTTTAACATGCCTGAAATATTTTCGGCATTCCCCCGTGTTTACTTTCTGAAAGGTTGGCACTTTAGGGATCAGAAGCTTTGCTTCTAATCTGACATCCTTTTGTATCAACGGGCCTAAGCAAGTAATTAACGTTTTTATCTTGTAATGGATCTACCCAATAATAAAGCAAGCAACTAAACCCGCGCATGGCTTTGTGCCTGAAACCTGTGAATTAGTATAAAAAAGACTTCAATAAGAAAGGGCAAGGCTGGTCAATGCGTCACAGCTCAGTCTGTTTAACGATTGCTAAAAGTTTTATGCCTACGATAGTTAAAGAAACACTTCACCTTTTTCTGTTAGTAAAACATTTTATTACATTTTACTCATAGGCACCTATAGTCTCTATAGACTTGCAATTGTTTTCGTTTTCAATTTATTTTTGGTGCCATCACAAATCGTTTTGGCTCTCGTTGACGAGGTAAACGAGGAGGAAATGTATATAGTAGGGTACATATAAAAAAGTAGCACAAAAAAATGGGTGGGCTTTCTCAATGATGGTAATGACTATGATTGATGCGGCCAACAACCAATGGGAGTCTTTCCTTTTTCTTTTTTTCTGATTCATGAAAACTGCTTGACCTGTATTGACGGTAACAGAACCATAATACATTCGATGAAATGGGCAGCCAACTTAAGATTCTGCTCTTATTTAAAAAACGTGATTAATCAGAAAAAGTTTTCCATTTGCATCTTGTAGATTACAATCTAACTTTTTACCTTAACTGCACGTACATTGTTTGCACATGAATTGTCACAAGGCATTATTATTATACCTTGTGCTTTAAAGAATCTATATGTATGTCATATGCATTTTTGTAAGAATTGTTTAGCGTGCTTGGAATTTATTATTACACCACTGGACTTTCAAGGTTCAATGCACCTTAGTTAGAATTTAACTTCCGTGAGTCATAAGTTCTGGTTTTGCTTGTGTAGGAAGAGTGGGAACACACAAAATGAAAAGCATGTTAAAGGTTTTTGTGACGCCAAAAATAACTTATTTATGTGTTATTATCCTGGCAAGCGGGATGCTTAAATAGCCTTCTTCCTTATGCCAGACACCCCCCAAAAAGTCATACATAACCAGATGGAAATTGTGAATAAAAATGGCTGCCATGTTTATTCATTAAATAATACATACATTATGAGGCCTTTGCTAGCACAATATAGTGCAGTGCAGATTCTGGGAAATAGAATCCCAACTTTTGTTCTTCTCTGTTACCACCATTCTCTCTTCTATTCTATAGTCACACCTCGACCATGCCCCAGACAAACCACTACCAGGAGATGGTTCGGCAAAAGATGGCAACTCTAGTGCAGTCTCTTGTCCTTACTTTCAGTGTGGATTCCTTCCAGTATCCAGTTTGAGGTTAGCCTGTGAAGTCACTTATTAGAGTTCAGTCCTAAGGCCACCCAGTTATGGTAGGAGCAAGGAAGCGGAGAGAAGCACAAGGAGGTGCAGGGGCATTGTTGATAGACAGGTAAATGAACACTGGGTTCCTGAGGCAGCTGCCCCTCTTGCTCTGTGCCCTACAACAGATATGGCCCTACTTTGCAGATAATTAACATTACATTTTCAGCGAATTGAGGCTATTACAGCCTGCTATGGCCAGAAACTATTACATTTTAGGAAAACATTATTTTCCCCTCCAGCTCCACCCACACTATTCATTATTTCTTAATGCTATACTCCCCTTTCTTATTTTCAATTGCTCCCAATGGCATATAATGACAAGAAAAGGTGAGTGAACCCTTTGGAATTACCAGAAGTTATGTATATATTTATCTTAATCTATGAGATGATTTTCATCTAAATTACAATAATAAACTAACACAATCACACAATCTGTTAAAATAATAACACACAAACTATTGTATTGTTCTTGTCCATATTGCATACATCATTCAAACATTCACAGTGTGTGTGTTAGAAAAAGTATGTAAAACCCAAGGCTATTCACTTCAACTAAAGATAATTGGGGTAAGGAGTTAGCAAACCTGGTATCCAATCAATTAAATAGGACTGGAGAAGTAGGAATGTTTTACAATCATAAGTGATCTAAATAAACTGATACAAATACATGAAATTGGGCATATACTCAAGGAAAGGCACAAGAGTTAGGCATCTGTCTTCCTCAGGTTTTCTAAAGACTCAATGTTTTGTTAAAATATTACAATATGTTCCAATAACATCTAACTATAGATTTTTTGAAAGCCACGCTTTATCATAATTATGATTCTTAAAAAAATGTTCTAATTATTAATGTATTTCCGTGTTATGACCAATGAAGCCATTAAAAACATATGGAGACATTCAAGTTAATTTAAATACAAAACATGTTTTATTCAAACAATAACAAATATATTAAAATATATACACAATACATTAAATTTTTAAATATAAAATAAATAGTTTCTATTTAATTTATAAAAATATATATACTTTTTACATCATAACAAGCATTGAACAGTATCTTCTAGTTTCCAGCCCATGGAGGTTTGGCAGTGTTTTTCTTTATTTTTCCCATCTTTTGAGATTCTATAAGAAAGGCAAAATAGTATTAGATTAGGTTTTTTCAGCTCATGATGTTAGATAAATAGCTAACAGTAAGGTGATTAATATCTGCTTTATAATATACTTTTTCCAATAATAATACAATTAATCATAATTAAAAAAAATAATAATATCCCTAGGCTATCTACTATTTACTGAGCTACCTAATATAGCATCATATATGATGCCATATTCAGGGTCTCTGTCATAGAAAGATGGTCTGTATCAGGTAAGGTAACATAGCCTGTTACAAGGGATATGTCCAATTTCACCAATGGCCCATTGAGCAACAGCACCCTTTGGGAAAGAAAATGTGCTACCCCAAGATCATTGGTGATGAGACATTTACTGAATCATCAATGCCCCTTCACCCACATAATCTAAAATGAAATCAGGCAGGAAATAAGATTAAAATGTACATACTTTTCTTTACACATCAATTTCTTCACTTCCATTCTCTTGCCCCAATCTTTTCTTTTCTTCCACTTCATAGCTATTTTTTTCTCGGTTGCTTTAAGATAATACAAAAATAAACATATGAATAAAACACATTATAACAACTACCTTTCATCTATTTATTTATTAATTTAGGGTGCAATTACCACTGGCTGCCTGGTCAATGGTTCAATATATGAATTATTGGGATCATGCTCAAATAACTATTGGCTCTGTGTATTAATGCTTTATACGGTAAATTAGCTCCACACTGTAAAATAAAACAGAGCAGGATTTCACTACTGGGAATATTTAATGTGTTGTTTCATTAGAATGGACAAAGGTCCAATTTTCTGCAGCTGCACTGCTCTAGAGAATTATGGAAATGGTAGTTTAATAAAACATGGAGACATTTTATCTGATTCTATCACTGCTCAAGGTTCTTAACCTTTGGGCTGAACAGTAGCTTTTACACTTAAGGGTTATAAAATAGCCAAATTAAAAAAAAGGAGCACTTACTGCACAATGATGATAATGATGATGGCAATAATGCTAATGGCTGAGAGTAAAACTGCCGCCACGGCCAATGCTACAGTTGAGACCTCTCCAAAATCTCCGTTGTTTTGTGTTTTCATATATTGTTCATCACATCTTTCACCAAAATAGTCCTTCATGCATCTGGAGTAATGATAAGAAAAAAAAAAAGATTATATACCTTCAAACGCCTTGCTGAAGTAACTCTTCTAAAAATTGTGGTTACATATACATGAATAGTTAATGATATTGCGAAACTGTCAAAAAAGCTCTAAATAAAAACAGGCAAGAAGTAGTGCGTAACAAAAGACCCACACGTTTCCGGCAAAAGGATTGTCATCTGTGGAATGCAATCTGATATCACCTAACTTCTGGCAATAGAACAGCTTGACTCTTTTCTACAAAGACTTGAAATTCAGGACTATTCATTTCAGAGAGTAAATTATTTTATTAGATAATACATTTTCTTTCGGGGGTTTTAAAAAGGGAATTCTTTATTAAAAAAAAATAAATAGGTAATGGTTACTTCATTTTATACTTGTGTTAACCTTTGCCAGAAATCTACTACTAATGAGAACATATCTCCCAAAATCTGAGGTGGCCAAAGAAAGACAGTTGTTTTAAGGGCTATGTTTAGAGGTACAGCTAGGGAATTACTAATACTTTTTATATGACTTTGTAAACTGTTGGTATCTATGTATGTAACAGGGTAATTATACATTATACAAATACAAATAATCTATTTTATTTACATACTTTAATTCATAAACCTCTTAACTGCTTTTTATAGACATAATGGGATATATACACATATATATATATAAATATAATTCCTGTGCAAAGTTTCATCGATATAGCAAACAATGGACATATCCAGTAAACTCACCTGCATGTCACTTCATCAATTCTCTCTAAGTATTTACATTCTCCATTAAAACAGAAATCTTTGTGTGTTGTTAGGCATGGATTCTTCTTCTTCTTCTTCCTCTTCTTCTTGTCATTTTCTCCTTTTTTGTTTTTCTTATCACCTTTTTTGGTTTTCTCCTTTTTCTGTGTTTCGTCAGGCTTCACTACTGGTTGCACTGATCCAATAAGGAAAAAAAAGTGACGTTTAGTTAACGTGTCGTAAATTAAATCTGTTCTTTGTATAGCTAATTTGTTGTCTTTTTTGGTTCCGTAAACAGTTATGCATGCTTTGTTCATAAAGTCATCCCATACTTTGCAGAAACGATAATTATTGCCAGAAAATGCCCAAATCTTATTGTGGTATCATAGGCTTTTGGCAGCAGAGTAACATTATTGTAATATTGCATGGGAAATGATGAAACTATTGTATACGCTTGTTAAAATTAACCATTCGTTACTGCCATAGCATGTTATTTAAGCACGTTGAAGTAATACATACAGATATTTACCAATATTCACCCAAATCCCAGTTATTGTATTATAATGTAACAATGTCCTTTTTGACAGTTCTTGGTATGCTATTGCAACTGGTTGCAACATGTGATGGTAAACAGTGAAATCCCGCATTCATAGCATTCTGGAATGCTAACTACTTACTAATTAAGTTTTTAATGCAAGGAGCTAAGCCAGTTTATACCTCTTTCTTTCTTCAGACCTCTTTTTTTTCTAATTTCACCTTCACCATTTCGAACATTGGTTGAAAAATATAATAATATATATCCCCCCCGCCTCAGGAAGTGGCACATTTACACTTATTAGATATAATGTATCAAGCTATACACTTAAGCCCTGAAGGAAGGTTTGGGAATAGAGCCATACAATTCATAAATGGTGCATGTAAGGCATGTTTCATTAAGGTGAGTCACTGAGGTGAGGCACTGCAACACATAGTTACTAGCGTGATATGGTTCAGTGCAATAGGTCAACCCTTCTCTAGCCTGCATTTGCCACTCTGCACTTTTGTATCCCAAATGTGCTGTTCACTAAAACATGAATGTTACAATGCAGCTGAACATTCAAGCTTTGCTTGGAATGGTCAAGTCTTACTATGGTGGATAGTCCTCCAGGAAGGCCTCTATACCCCGCTTAGTACTTCTAACCTTACAGAATAACCTTCCAAATGAAGGATTACACAAGTACCGCATCTGCACCAGTGGATGACCATCAAAGGACCAGTTCATCAGATGGGGAGCCAGTGATTGTCTAGCATGACTGGTGAACACGTTATCAAAATCAGAAACACTCAGCCTATATTTTTAACCCCTCATAAATTATTTTTTAAATAATTAAAAATTAAATAACATACCGGTACTTTGAAATTCTAGAATTGAGATGCAAAATGTTAAAATCAACAGCCTATCTGCAACTGAGTAACAGCAATAAGTTTGACACATGGTGCCTCAATGCAGACATGACAAATTAGCAATGAATCAGTTCTGGCAGCGCTGGAAACCCCTGCAATGTGTTTTCAGGCCCACACAGCTCTCTATGATGAAGTAATGGGTGGCAGAAGTCTGATCTCAACAACACTAGATAAACTACAGCAAGTTAAATCTTTTTTTTCATCCTTGCCGCACAGTTCAAAGACATATTTTCCGTGGGATGCTGTGAATATCATATACATTTCCCCACAAAGTTTATACACTCTTCAGATCTGTCTGGATGTCTGAATATCCAGATGTGAGCAAAAAAGCCATTCTGTTTCTACGCATTGCTTAGTCCTTAATTGGTGATATGGCAAAAAGCAATTACCCAATTTAATAATTGGTGGCACTATAAAAGCACTAATACAAAAGAAAGTATCGATTTCTCTTTTGATGGGATTTAGGTTTAATATTTAAGCTCTGTTTGGATAAAAAATAAATGTCAAGAGAGCACTTATTTTGGTAATTTAGAAAAATTGGTTTGCGTTTCAGCATAAAAAACTCTTTAAAGCAGGAATCAACAATAACAAATATGTTATTCATTAGGAATTGTAAAGAAGTTGCTAATTTACAATAGAACATCAAGGCTTGTGGACCTCTAAAAAGCTGTTACGTTACAGACAGAACTTTGAGCACATGCGCCATGGAACAATGGAAATATTTGTTTTATAGTTGATATTTAGCCAATTTAATAGTTTTGAGTTAATGAAAGTTATGCGATACTGCAGTTTATTAAATGAGGGTAGAAAAAAAAATCATGCCAACTTACCCAGAATAGAGTCATCCGTAAGAAATCCTGCGATTGAAAAATCTTCCTCATTGCCTTCCTCGTCGTCTTCATCTTCCTCGTGGACCTGTACTTCTATACTCTCTGTTCCATTAGAGATGGGATGGTCTCCAGGTAATGTGGCATTGGCTTTGATTTCAGTCATGTTAGACTCAGAGCAAAGTACTTGGCATTGGTATACTGCAAATATAACATAATTTAACAGTTAATAACCCTGTCATAATCTGTACACATGGTTGAGACTGGTCAAAGTGGGTAATGCACTGTTTAACGTTTTTGTGTCTTCATAAGCCTCTTCACCTTAGATATTCACTGGGATCTACTTACTATGCAGAGCGAGACTTGCCACACTTTCATACTCTGTAGAGCATAACCGGAGATATATTTTGCCCTCATTGTAAATACAACACGCAACCGAAATGTAATAACACCCCATTTCAAAACATCTCTAATTCCATTAATTTATTGCAATGCCACCATTTATGGCAAGGAAATCAACCATAGGTGGATTTGCAGAATTTACAATAAATAAACCATTAATATACAATCAGCTTTAACCTGTTAATGGCAAATCCAACTCCTCAAGTGTTAAAAGGGATTTCTGTGGTTCTTCATACTTGAAGTAATAAACATTAGTCACATAACAAACTTGTCAAGCCTAACTAAACACACTACTGAAGGACTCATTCATAAACCTGTCAGTATTCTTTCGCGCAATTCATTTCACAGACATACACTCCTCTCAGTGACAGGGTACATCCTAGACAAGTATGCACATGTTACTGTTCACAGGCTTACGTCATCACAGTGTCCTTTAATTACAATTAGTGCAACGCTGCCACTGTTTCCGGAACACTCCATCTTGCTTAATACAAATTTATATATATCTTATGCAAATATAATACTTGTAAGGTGGGAAGTTTGCCTTAGTCTGTCAGTTCTAGTTTTCTCATTAACCTTTGAATGTAAGCTTTACATAAATTGTTGGTGCTATATTAATAAGATAAGCAATATAGCTAATAATATAATATTTATCAATATTTGTTCATGCAGCAAGTAAAATACAATGAAAATGTATACACTACATTGAGATACACTGTAGAACTACTAATAACAAAAAATAATTATATTGAATTATATAGTACAACCTGGGTACGTTTATATTACATGGTCAATGTGTTTTTAAAGCAGACAAAGTCATAGTTCCAACCATACTGCAATAAACTAGAAGAACCTTTTTGTGCTGGTTTTATGAATTATAAAACAGCATATCAAACAAAATGCAAGCTCTTAAATGCTAATGGGATACTACATGAAATTATGCTAAACCAGATAAAATAAGGCATAGGTCCATTTTTAATCAAAATTGAAAAAAACCTCTTCTGTACTCAGCATTTTTTTTTAAATATTTATAAGAGTTCATATACAGGCAGTTCTAGCTATTCTTCATAAATGAAGGTATATAGTTATCTACCTCTAGAAAGCTTGCAGCATTGCATACAAATAACTTAGAATAAGCATATTAAGATGAATGAATGATTTCCCTTGTAATTCCTTACATTTGATTATTCAGAAAATACCTTTCATACATCGGATTCTTACCTATAGAGAAGAGCACTGTCATGCACAGGAGCAGGGACGATTTTGGAGACATTACTGAACAGAGTGAAGCAGCAGCTGGAAGGGTCTCTGAAGTCCTGTATGTCACTAATCAGCGTCTTGTGTCAGGCTTGCTACACAGTAGTGTGTGTGTTGGTGAATGAACGCCTGCACCCTGCTGCTCCAGCAGACCTCAGTGATTTCGTCTCAGGGATTCATGATCCGTCCCTATATAGGGAAGGGAAGGACTGAATGACGAAGGGATGACTAAGAATTGCATAGGAGGAGGAGGGGGGAGAGAGTGCACCTGTATGTGGAGAGCGAGAACAGCACTCACTATTTCAAGTAACACATAAAAAGAATAGCCTTTTGGCGTGTCACACAAAGCAAGAAGGGTGTGGGAAACATGTAAAACCCTCGCTCCTTTCCTAAATTTGAACATTTCTAAGGAAAACTGCAGGATCGCTTTATCAAATATCATATTGGGAAGTAAATTATTTACTAGTGATCATATGTACTTCTATATTAATATAAAAAGTATATATAATATCATAGAATATGTCTATCAATTAATTTTCAGAAACAGTTACTAAAGGTTATATACAGAAAGTTTAATCTATTGAAAAGTTTTCTTATAATCATCCTGTAATGGTCCAATTAATAGGAACATCCAATTGGTTACTATGGTGATAGCACCGGTTTAGTCACTTTCTATTCACAATCTCCACTGATTTTTTTTTGATGGGGTTATCTACATTTTTTAAGAAGACGGCTGAAAACATTTAGCTCAAGTGGCAAGTTCAGACTGGTAATCCGCTGAGTACTATCTTATCCAGTCCTTTTTTGACTCACATTCCTCAAGGGAAGTGCATTGAAAGTCAAAAAGAAAGCACCGAAAGGTGTAAATTCTGCCTAAAGTGATTTTTATATAATACATCATAAGATACACTAGTAGCTATATATGGAAATTGCAAGAAAATCATACACAGAGTCTTTTGCATGTGGTGCAGACATTTTAAGATCGAAGGAACCCAAGGGCAAGCCATCTCCCCCTGCCTGGAGAAGACAAGAAGCATAAAGGCAACATAACAGAGTTTTACTTAAAATGAAAAATATATGACAAGAAGAATTTTGCTTTTCACCCATTTACAACATGCTCACACAATGCTGAAACAATGCAGAACAAAAAGCAAATGCGTTGACAATACCCTGAGGCCATAAGACTGATGAAAAGATATTAAGAATGAACGTACGATAGTAACCTAGGAATGATTATGGGGTTCACCGGAGATTAGGAGTTCACGTCATGATTCATTTTTATTTGCAAATCCAAGGAAAGGACTGACTAAAAAGGAAATGTGGAAAAATGACAAAGAAAAGGAGAGTTGCTGTACACAGGAAACTAGAATAGAACTGCAACTATGCCTGCCCCCATGCCCAGTAGATATAGATCAATGTCATCAATGTCATTGTTGCTGGCAGGAAGTCATTTTTTTTTTGTTTCTTTAGAAGACAACCCTCTTCCTCATCCAACATCCCAAGATCGGTTGAGGGCATATGTTAGTTTTTGACACTTGAACATTATACACAGAATATAACATTCTTAACATTGTCATTTAATTAGTCATTTTCTGAGCCTTGTATTGGAATTCATGGAATTATGGCCGTATGTATATATAAGGGTTATAACTTTTCTCTAGACAGATAATATTTAGAAACTCAATCATATTGACAGGTTAATTAAAATATACTACACGGAACATATTATACTGATAAGAATATTGTATTTTAAGTGTGTGAAAGAAGTACAATTAGTTGCTAAATAAGGTTAAGCCTGTGCCGATTCCCATAGAACAGGAGAGGATAGCCGTGAATCCAATTGGTTGTCTGCCCGTAACATGTACAGTAACATGGACAGTATTGACCAGCTTATTGGTTGCCATTCCTCATAGACTATCATATTGATAGTAGGCATTGCTCTGGAAAAACTCATTCCCCCTTGGCTGCTTTTACCTTGCCTTGGGGACAAGTGCTAACACATGTACACCATTATTCATAGTTGTTCTGTGCGACCTCTCAATGTTTATTGGTTGTTATGTCCTAATGCCAAATTTGAATCATTGCCTGGTTAATTTGTTACATAGTTACATAGTTCACAAGGTTAAAAAAGACCTAAGTCCATCAAGTTCAACCCTTCTACCTAACCTTCCTATTCTTGATCCAAAAGAAGGCAAAAAAAACCCTAATTAAGCTACTTCGAATTCTGCCATCAGGGAAAAAAAGAGTATATCATTTTAACTTTTTTTTTTTCATAACTAGTATCTCCCAATCCCATTATTATGTTATTAAGTTGTTGATGTGCTTTAATCTGTACAAATAAAAACAAAGTGTCTTATTCTTGAATCACATTTCCATTAGTTCTTGGATGGACAGACAGCTTTATAGGGGGCTATAATCCTATACTGCAGTGGTCAGGGGGAGATACTTTTAGGTCCGTAAATATTTCGACACTGAGAGGACATTGAAGTGCAGACTTTCATCTTTAAAATCAAATTCAAAAATATTGCATGAAACATTTATGCATTGCAGTATTCATACACAGTCTCCTTATTACAGGGGCTCAAATGGAATTGTTTATTTTGAATACTTTGTCGAGAATCCTTTGTAGGCAATGACTGCTTGAAGTGTGGAACGCAAGGACATCACCAAACACTGGACTTCCTCCTTTGTGATGCTTTGCCAGGCCTTTACGGTAGGTATTTTCAGTTGTTTCAGTTCTACCGTAAGTAGTTTGTCTTCAGCAAGTGAAATACATGGTTGATCGGGTTGAGATCAGGCGATTGACTCAGTCGTTTTTTGTCTCCTGGGTTGCTTTCACAGTATGTTTTGGGTCATTGCCCATCTGTAAAGTAAAGCTCCATCCAACCAGCTTCGCTGAATTAGGCTGAATCTAAGAAGACACTTCAGAATTAATCCAGCTGCTTTGTTTTCTGTCACATCCTCCATGAACACTAGTGACCCAGTGCCATTGAAAGCCATGCATGCCCATGCCATCACACTGCCTCCACCATGTTTTACAGATAATGTGGTATGCTTTGAATAATGAGCCGTTCCAAGCCTTCTCCATACTTTTTTCTTCCCATCATTCTGGTACAGGTTGATCTTACTTTTCATCTGTCCAAAGAATGCTGCTCCAGACTGGGCTGGATTTCTTTTTAGATGTTTTTGGCAAAGTTTAATCTGGCCTTTTTATTCTTGAGACCTATTAAGGATTTATACCTTGTGGTGAACCCTCTGTATTTGCTCTTGTGAAGTCTTCTCTTTAGGGTAGACTTGAATAGTGACATGCATACCTCCTGGAGAGTATCCTTCACAGTATGGCAGGATGTTGTGAAAGGGTTTTTCTTTACCATGGATAAGGTCCTATGATCATCCACAACTGGTGTCTGGTGCCTTTTTGTGTTGCAGGGCTAACCAGTGCATTCTTTTTTCTTAGAATATACCAAATTGTTGATTGTCCCTGCTATCTTTCTGATGGATTTTTTTCTGTTTTGCAGCATAAGGATGGCCTGTTTCACTTGCATTGAGAGCTCCTTTGACCGCAGCAACAGCTTTCAAATGCAAATGCCACACCTTGAATCAACTCCAGACATTTTACCTGCTTAATTGATGAAGAACTAACCAAGAAATAGCCCACACTTGTCAATAAAACAGCTTTTGAGTCAATTGTGCAGTTACTTTTGGTCCCCTGAAAAAGACGGGGCTACATATTACAGTGATGTGATTCCTAACCCCTTTTTCCAAATTGGATATAAAAACCCTCAAATTAAAGCTGGGAGACTGCACTTTAAGCCCATATTAATTATTTAACTGTAAATTGAATTTATTTTGGTAAACAGCCAAAATAAAAAATAAAAATTGTGTCAGTGTCCAAATATTTCCAGACCTAACTATATAATAATAATGAGGAGAGACTGGGAGAGATAAAGAAAGAAGAGAGATAGAGATAAAGAGGAGACATAGAGAAAGAAGAGAGATAAAAAGAAAAGAGAGCCCTTTAACTCCTGACAGCGCAACTTGGCCTGGGGAGACCCTGCTCCAAGAGTTAAAGGTCCGTACAAGCAACTCTATTGGTCGTTCGTACGGACCTTTAACTCTTTGAGCCAAGTTGCGGCACCGGGATTTACCAGTCTGTTCGAGCGACTCTATCGGTCGCCGGCAGGGGGCATGTCTGCCATTAACGAATATTTGTGATAAAAACAGAACAAACAATCTGTAGTGTAACAGGTACATGGGCACTTCACACTTGGTTTAACATTAAAATTCTAGTCTTCACTGGAGGATCATGTGAAATGAGAGAAAAAAAGGCTGCACTAAATGGCCAGACTATACCCCTGATAAGGGAAAATGTGAGGTCAGAGCTGCTGATTTGGTGAAAGTGCCATCAAGCTATAAAGGTTGGGGTTAAAAAAAAAGGAGACTTTGAGCTGCGTAACTTCTACCTTGTCTAGGTGTACTGCCTTAGGGGAGTATACTGTAACAGTGCAGACGTTCATTCAAGTTTCCTTTAGGAAAGTCATCAAACATCTATGTTTGGAACAATGTCAATGAAGTGAATAGTCGGTCAATCATTAACGCTATTACTTAGTAGTCTTATAAAACAGAGTTGCAAATAAAATAAATGGATTTTACATATTAAAAGATGAAATCTCTGCTAATGAGTAGTTACTTATAGTGTATCATTTTGGCAATAATGGAACATTTATTGGCGCTTGTAGAATATGAATTAAATATGGATAAAATTGATAAACAATATAATTTTGCATGAATAAACAATATAAATTAACATTTCACTGAACATTAATCTATAAGAGATCAACAGATAATGTTACCATTGTACAGGGTTTTTTGGCAATTTATTCACTTTAACTCTGCTGCAAACAACAAGAACAAAAATATATATATATCAGCATACTTTACGCAAGTGTGACACCCTTTTCGCACCTTTTGGTGATTGCTACAACTCCCATCGCTCTCATTCTTCTTAGTATGGGTCATTTGAGTTGTAATCCATAAATTCTCATTACTATGTTATTAATAATATAAATAAAAGTGCGCACCTGTGATATCAAAATAAATATCTGCATACTGGAAGGGATCAGACTTTTTTACATGCATGCTTGATTTAACAATAGTTCCGCTGTCAGCGTTCAGTTTGTACCATTGTTTATCATGGAAGCAGTCAGCCATTTTAGGCTGCCCGCTCCTTGCTCTGATCTATAATTGAAGGCATGGATCATATTTTTAATTTGCTTTTCAATGACTAACCAACAGCTCAGCATTTGCGCTTCATTGTAAACGTGAGTCCTTGCTTTATAACACCATTCTTATGTGTATACACTTACGATTTACATTTCAGATAGAAGACATGGTCCTACTATACTTCAGAAAGTTTTTAGGATGTTGCTACCAAATATGGGACACGTGGTTAGAACCCTAGGTTCACATTGTCAAACACATATTCCCATACGTTATTGACACTGAAAGGGTTAAAACCTTCTTGCAGGGTAGAAGCTGAGATTTGTAATTTAAGGTGGCACACTAAAACAATCAAGTGGAGAAAATAGGTATTTTTGTACCAGAAATTGATTACATAATACGGAGCTCAGTTTTCATCTAAATTTCTCCTGAAACAACAATACTAATAACAAACAAAAACACACGCTACTGTATAGGCAGTTTTAATAAATGGTTATGGTAAAAGCTGTGAAGGTAGCTTTCCTTAAACCTGAAATTCTGATTATTATGAAAATATGACAAAAATTGTATAATTAAAAGATTCAATTAATAAATGTATCATTCATGCCAGAAGACATCCCAGTGAGTAAAGTAAACACAGGACAGGAAAACAGACACGGGAGACTCATTTTCAAAATTTAAAAAAAAGTTTCAGAAATTAGAAGATCCGAAAGTTGTTAATTTCAGATGCAAACATACATTTTTGTATGTAGGACCCCTCAACCCATGTGATTCTTCAAAACTGAAGTGTATCAGCTAGACAAATGTCTCCCTACAAGAACTCAGGTGTCCTGGACCAATTCTATGGTGCATTCTGGATATTTAGTCAAATGATAACTGAGAGAAAGACATGAAATTATTGAGGAACATAAATCAATCATCACTTCTTGACCTTGCGTTACTTGGATCAACCCATTCTCAGAGATAGGCCAAATGAGGTTTGGTTGCATTACAATGCAGAAAGAAATAGACATTATTAGATAACAAATTATATTATAGGTAGTGGGATGCACTATGGGTAGACCTGTAGTCAATGGCTTGTATATTAGAAATTAGTTTGTGCATCTCTAACTAGTAGGTACAATACAAAGTCCAGCTTTCTCTCTTTTGACCACTTCATTAAGTCCTCATAATTTAAACTTTTTTTGTATTTTATGTTATTAAAAGGTTACTCCACAGATCCTCTCATGGTTTGAAGACATTGACATTTCGGTGCTCAAGGACTTTTGGTCATATATATCTTTTAGTACAGTAACTTTATGGATGTTAAGTATACTTTGAAATATGTGCTTAAGCGCTCCACCTACCTAACTGAATTAAATGATTTCTTTCCTTTTTATAATAAATAATATCTCCTTAACAAACAAATGAATCATTCCTTGCTGAAGTTAAGTGGAAAAAAAGAACTTTCTTTCTATATTTAGTCTTCTTGGAATATACTTTGACTAACTGCTCACCCACGATACATTCTGTGAAACTCACTGTGTCTTTCTTGTTTTTATCACATATGGATTCTATTTAGAAATAAAAGTAGGATCAAAAAATAAAAAGGCACCTAAATCACACACTGTCCTGTGGCATGACTTCAATTAAAGTGAAGTGCACCTAATGGCATAAGTTGTTAATATGGTCTTCTCATCTGTTAATTAAAGGCTAAGTGAATAATCGACCAATGGGTATTTAGTTGTATAAAAAAGTCTAATATTCTGCATTATTGCATACATACCACATAGGTTGAGATGGCAGTGCCATGGTTTAAGATGCTTTGCTTTATCAGGACCTGGATACCTTATCATTTACCATGAATTCTAATCGGAGAATTCTGCGAGAGAAAGTCAGGTCATATAATCATTATTTTATCATGAAATAAGACAACAATCCAAAACATCCAAGCAAGTCTACATAAGGAAAAAGAATGTTCTAATCAATAGACCTAACCCTATTGACATGTTGTGGAAAAACCTGAAACAAGCAACTCATGTGCTTTGAGGTACCAATGAATAACTACAGAAGGAGTTTAACTGCAGTTATTGGTGCTACAAGTGGCTGAAATAGGTTTTGAGTTTTAATTTTTTTATCTTTATACATGGAATATATTCTGTAATAAGTAAATGAAACAAGTATCAAAATTATGTTTTGCGTTTTTATTTAGATTCACCTTTATATAACAAAATGAAAAATTTGCCTGAAATTATTCTTAGTTTCGTGAGCAAGTCTAGTTTTTAAATCTTCAACCCAAACCGGTTGAAGATTTAAAAAGTAGACTTGCTCACGAGACTAAAAATAATTTCAGGCAAATTTTTCATTTTGTTTTACTTTCATGAGATGGTGTAGATATCCTCTCAGCAGAAGAAACGTGAGGTCCACAGAACCCCTGAGGTTTTTTATTTTTCTTTCCCTCATCTTTGCGCCTATCTATTATAAGTTGGTGTTTGGCTAAAAATGTTAAGCATATTATTAAAAGTTTAGTTCAGAGAGTTTTTTTCAGTATAGATATGTGTGGCATTGCAATGTTTAACTTAATTCTTTTTTTTCTTTTGCTGTATGTAATCTCTTGCACCCTGGTCTTAATGGTTGCATTTGCTTATACTTAACAAGCAGCACCAGTTACATTTATTGGACTCCTAAATGCTTAACAAGTGTGTACCCACTTTGAACCTTAACCACATTTTCTGGGAATGCTGCCCAAACTGCTAATCATAGCTTGTTTAAGCCTGTCTGACCCCAGCAAAAGTAACATCTTCTAATTACTGGTAAAGGTCCTAGAAAATGTGTAAGAGGAAGAGCTAACTCATCTATTGCAGGAAAACAGAAATGTTGTTGGTTATGCCATTCATTTTGTCTTTGGTGGGATTCTTCTCGTCATTGGGGATTCATAGGAATGCACAAAACAGGCAATTTTCATAATAAAAAGTTTGTACGAATCCGAATACCCATATTCTCACTCTCCACCAGCTAACAGCTGTCTGGAGTGTCATCTCTTACACATGGCCAACCACTCCCGAAAATAGGGAGAGCTCTGGGTAGCCTGCTTTGTAAAGTTCCCAAGTAGTCTTAATTAAGCAATTCTATGCTATCACTATGGACATTTTAATTAAGAACAGCACACCACTTCTCACTAACACACAATGTAGTAATGTATAATGTAATAATGTAACCTCTTTGCCACAGCTCTAATAGACTTTTTCCTGTGACGCACAGATGGCATCCCAGATCACAGGGAAGTGGAAGTGTGGGAGGATTTTGCTTCATTTAGTGGATTGTTTATGGGTTTAATAGTCTGTGAAACGTATTAAAACAACTCTGTTGTAATAAGTAAACAGTAAAAAAAACAGTTATCATGATAACTATTTTGGTGACATAATTACGAGGGAATTGCAGGGGCTTGAAGTACAACATGCCTATGAATAAATCAAGCTACCTCTCATTTTGCATTAGTCAATATATAGAACATTATATATATATCAACAAATATAGACTTTCTTCAACAACCAATACAAATGAGTCAGGGTTTGGCTCACTGATAAACAAAAAGAGAACAACTGCTTGGTATTTCAGATCACACCACCCACAGAATATTGCAGAACGCTCATAGAGACGATTCCTTCGTAACAGTCAATCTCCGAACGGCTGTAACCCACAAACTTTGTATGCTTATGCTAAACAAAAGGGTGACCTTATTTATTTGCCTCTTCCTAGAATCTTGAAAGTGCACTGGAAACATTGCCCATTTCATTTCGATAGCAGGATTATTTTTAGGCATGACCATATCGACATCATTGTTTTTTTTGCTTACTGAACAATGGAGGGCTCTGCATGCATAGGCCACATATGTTCCTGTCTTGCACTGATGGGATATAATAAAACAACTGTTTGCACAAGGACTTCACCAACTTGTGATATACTAAGAAGATTTGTGTCGTCCATATAGGCTTTAATTGTTTTTCTTTTCCTTTCTGGGTGTGGTGATGTCATATCTATACCTAAATACCTGAGAAACATAAAAGCCACATCCATGGGGAAGATTCCTGGGTATTATTCTTGTTCATTTATCAAAAACCATTGTAACAGTATTTATAGGTGGTACAGAGATCATATATGTGAAAACCTAAATGACAATGTTTTAGATGTATAAACAGCGCAGAATTAACAATGAATATTATCTGTAAGTAAAACTGTATGACAGGTTTTTGAAAAACATCTTCTAGAGTCCATGTTTTTCTATGGCACTGATTTGATCATAATAGTTATTATTATTCTTTTTAACTTGTTTGTGTACTACTTTGATCTAGATATATTTTAGATACAGGAACCTGTATGGTGAATCACTTTATAAATACAGGTATCGCTTTAGAAAATCAACTACATGCATTTCTCTCTCTAAATTGGTTTTGCTTCCAGGAAATAAAACATATTTAACATATCTATCATTATCCAGCTGGTTGGAAGAAAAAGCCAGCATCGACTATTTGGAAAAAGAAATCAATACCCTTAATTACCCTAAAAATACCAAAAACAGTCATAATATTAATGGGAATAGTAGATCATAGATCAAAGAGTTTCAGTTATCTCATTTGTGGGAGGCAAAGGACTTAACTATTTTAGAGAACATCTTCATTCCTCCCTATGAGATAAAATATACACAACTGGTACTTAACTCACATTTTAGACGTACATACCTTTTAATGAATAATCATTTATCATTTGTTAAGCCGAGTGACGGCATGCATAGGTAATTCATGCAAACATATCTTCTACTGTATGACCAGGAATGGAACACTTACATCGACATAGCTCTTATACTCTTAAATCATTTAGATAACTGTCTGGGGTAATTTAGCCTCACGATCAGAATGGAGCAAAATAACCGAATGTGGGAAAGCATTTCAGCTCAAGTGAGTCAGGACTACATGGTTGTAGGGAGGGGAGTTGGGGTAGTTTAGTAGACAGGTCTGGACACTTTAGGTGAGTCTGATAGCATAAGCATAACATTCCATACAACTGAAGCAGCCCCAGTATAGCCTTAAAGCTATGTAACTGTATTGCTCTGCTCCGGAGACAAGCGCATGTGGATATTCCCAGAAGTTTAAACGCTTTCATAGATTGGCTGAGAAAAACGTGGTTTCGGGTAACATGTGATATTTGGATGTCATCTGTCAATGGAAATGGATGTTCAAAATGTAATGAAATTAAAAATATATGATTTTGGATATCAAGTATACCACCTACCCTGTGTCCCAATAAGTGCGTGGAGCGTACATCTACATAATCTACCTCTTTTGAAGCGATGCAGACTTAAAATCATATTCATTTTTGCTGTTCATATTTGCTTATTCTCTGACTTCAGTGTGGATTTTGTTTGCAACCTGTCATTCTTACTCTTTGTTGTCCATGAGAAAGTTAAGGGCACGCGCCTAGGGGTTCATTCACTCCTTATAGGAGTTGCCATGTCATGTTAGAAACTTTACAGGGATGACCCTTCTTGATTCATATGGCAACCTGGGATGTGAAACGACAATTTGTCTGCAAATTCCCACATTTGTGAATAAACCCCACTAGAAGAAAACCCATTTTATATCTATGGAAGCTTACTCATATAGACATTGTTATGCTCTTTTGTTTAAGTTTTTTATCAGGTGGCACGTCCACTTTATGTTCTGTTTTAAACAAGAGTATTTATAAGCCAAAATATTTTCAAAGAAAGTGCTATTGTTTGTCTCGATAAATCTCCAAGAGAGCTATCTGTTGGAATCCATCGAGCGTAAGCCATGCAGTTTTAGTTTGACCATTGTACTAAAGTATTTTCTACTGATACCAGTAACGTCAGCATTGACTGAATTTGAACTATAAATACCTTCTTATCAGGGAGAAAATAAAAGACTTGCGTAATCTGTAGTATTATCATCTAGATTCAGTAGCATGTTCAGAATACTATTTTGCAATTTTTATTCTTCAACATGCAGTTTAAAGTTAGACATTTTATAATTTTTATTTATGTAACAAACATCTGTCGAACCTTTCAGACTATTATGTTGTTTTTCCCTTGGCAACCAATTACAGTTGTCCTCAGACTTAACTCTTTATCCAGCCTATCCCTCTACTATCTTATCTATAAAGGAATCACAAACTTTGTCCTGGTTTTCCATTTACATTTTATCTCTCATGCAACCACATCACCTTTTCTTCCACCGATTCTTTTTTTTTTAACTGAAATATAGGTGCATAATGATATTATACTAGCCTAGCGAGGCAATGAACATTTAAAAATTCAAATATGAATATTGAATTTTCCATTAAGCAGACTAGACACTTTCCTAGACCAACTTATTTTTTAAGTATTCTTTATTTAACAAGTCCCAGATTTTTGTTTAATATAGAAACAAAGAATCAATTAATGTTTCAGGTATTTAAAAATAAAAATTATACATTATGTGACAGCTGACATCTGTAACACTATAAGTAAACAGTGTGGGCAACCTATTTGTATATTATTATAGAACGAAATAGAAATAAATGAGGGCTAAAAATAAACATAATGGAGCAAGGAGTAATCAATGAAAATCTTATGACATAAAACTTGTAAGGAGTTGGAGAGGCAAAAGTGTGTGTAGATTTGTTGGTTTAAACCTCCAAGGAAGAAGCCGAGAACTGAAAAGTTTTCTATAAAGACGTGAGTCTCAGTCTACAAACATAAAAATGATTCTTCTTGTTTCTCCATAAACGGGAGACTGCCTCCAGTTAGCCTGAGTGAAATCAAGAACAGGTGTAGCTAGCGCAACATGTATTTGTTATAATAATGCCTAGTAACACAAATTAGTCTTGTCTTACACAGATTTATCAAAGAGAAATGCATATAAATACTATAGGTTACTGTAGTGTAATATGCAGGGCCGGCCGAAGACTTAACGCCGCCTGGGGCGAAGTTTAAAGTGCCGCCCCTTCTAAAGTGCCCCCTGGGGCAATTGCCCCAGTTGGCCCCATTGTAGGGCCGGCCCTGGTGATATGTTCCCTATATGTATACATGAGACTTCTATCTGTTTACATAAACACGTAAATGTCGAGACTTCCTCTGGAGAGAAGAAAAATCAACAGATTGGTATGTTACATTGACATACTCCGACACACACACACACGAATATATCCAGAGACGCACATGCTAACATACCCACACACACTAGCATACCCAGACATACACACACACACTAACATACCAAGACAAGACATAACCAGACAGACACTAACTTACACAGACACACATACATGTAACTCACACTAACGTAGTCAGGCACCTGACTAATGCACACACAGATACTCACACTTACATAACCATACACTCACACACATGGACATACCAGCACATACACTCAGACACTGACACTAACACAACCACTTACACTAACACACACTAACACAGACCCTTACATTAGCAGACATGTACCTATACACTAACATACCCACACATGCAAATATAGAACAGATACATAATATCACACAAATTCTAACTGTCATAGTCCCGGGTCCCGGCAAGCACAGGCAAGCGAATGCCCGTGCACGACGGGTATCGGGGACTGGTGTAGCTTCTCCGGGTCCCGGTAGACATGGGCAAGACCCCCAGAGACAAGTACTTACCCGATCTCGGCACATCCATGGTTCCTGTGTAGAAGACGGGGGCGTGTCGTCACAGCATAGCTGGGGGCGTGGTCTTGATGGCTGGCTGAAGCTGCGTCAGTGATGTCATCTAGTGGGCTGGGCTTAGGTCTGCCACTGGATTTAAAAATCCGGAAATCCGCCTCCCAGTTGCCCTGTTGTGGTCTTTGCTGTATGCACCGTGCTGTTTAGTCTCCTGAGTATTTTGACCCTTTGCTGACGTCTCTCTTGCCTGCTGATTTTGTACCGCTACCTTCTCCGATTTGGCTTGTTCGACTACCCTCTCTGGATTTTGACCACGGCTTGTATGACTACCCGATTTTTGTGCTCTGACCCGGCTTTCCTGACTACCGTTTTAGCATCATCTCCACCCTGCGGGATCCTTTACCAGATCCTTCTACGCTTTACCAGTACCTTGTTGATCCAACTCCATTCCGATATTACCTACCTCTACCTGGCCTTCTTACTGTTGGGATCCTCTAAATCCTGGGGTGCTGCTGCCGGGGGGCTTCTCCTTCAGCAGTAGTACTTTGGGTAGAAAAACTTCTGCGGTAAGTGCCAGTGTGGTGGTGGTCGTGACACTAACATACCCAGGCCACAGTACATACCCAGACCTACACACACATGCTAACACGCATACACACACTAACATACACAGAAACTAACATACTCAGACAAGTATGTACAGTAACTCGCTTACCCTGCGTGAAGCCTCAACTTTTTTTAAATGCAGCTCATGCTCCACTGAACCCCTCCTTCCTCTGGAAATTTGTCTGGATCTTGGGCCTTACCTCTTTATTCTGGGACTGTCCTAGTTCCTGGAAAAGGGGATAATTGCTCCGTTGGCAAACATGTATTTGCATATGCACCATCCAGGGGTCGGCAAACGAAAGACCTCTACTTCTATTTCCTGTCATTCTATATGTAAGGCTACAAATCTTAAGCAATATATTTGCTGGGGGATGAGGACGGTACTGGCCATTTGGCAAACTAGCTGTAGCCACACTTATCTCTACTGCAGCTCCAATGGCAGATAGGAAGTTTCAGTGCTTAGCCTCTGGCTAGATATGCATGGCCACGTGCTTTCTAAAGTGTGAGTGAGGGCAGCATGTATCCAGCCAGCACCTACATTTACATCATTTTACAGCCAGTCCTGTCCTGATGGGGGCCTATCTGTTGGTTACCCCACATTCAATCAAGTGTTCCGCCAACGTTAGTGGCAATTTTAGCTAAATTGGGATTATGCAGCATCTAATTTAATATGCAAAACATAAAATAATGTAAACAAAACAAAAATAAAGAATATGGAAAACATGGAAAAAATATTTTTACAATAATATCTTAAAAAAAGCAAATACTACTCATAATTTTATGTAGAACACATGCTTTAAAAGACAACATATTTATTACCTATTCTGCACATTCTAGTTATTATTTAGTGCTTAATAAAACAGCAGATGATTTGGACATTCCAACTTTGCCTGTGGCTTCCTGTTCACATAAATATGTTTAGTAAATAATGTCAGTTTAGCACTTTAGTTTGTGTGCTTCTCCCAGAAGGCTGATTCAAGATTCCACTTATACGCATGGAGCAAAAAAACCCTACCGATGTTTAGTTGAAGGATCGCATACAAATCCTGTTTACGTAAGAAAGCTGTGACAGTAACTATTCATATAAAGGTTAATTTAAATTCACAGACTCAGTCAAGTTACCTCATCAAAACATTACAACTGATGGGAGTTTTCCCAAAGTATTTTTGCCCGGTGTTGCAAGCCTGTTATTGTTCCTCTTTCTGCTATAATTATTAAGAGATGCAAATCAGCGTGCTATTTAGAATTAGAATCATGCGAGAATGTACAAATATTGAATTAAAATGTGATGGATTATCCTACTTACCGCCAAGAGACCTATGCCTGTACATATAATCCGGTTATTAAACCACCTTTTGCTGCCTCATGGGATTTTTGTCTTTAGCAGCAGATGGAGACTCAACTATGGGCCTTCTAATTCAATGCATCATTTTAGATTATTGGAAGTTGTATAAGTAATGAATTAAATCAGATGTAGTTGTTTCAGGACCCTGAACTTGTTTGTTAAATATTTCAATGGAATGAGATCCAGAGTCACAAAAACATATATAGAAAATACTTTCTTGCTTTTACTTTTGTGCCTTATTTTTTCTCTAAAGATGAGCTTGATAAAGTTGGCATAAGGTGTTATAAGAGGTATTTTGGATATTTTTATGTCTGATGTGTGAGATTGCTTTCTTCATCTATTTTCATATTAATATATGCAGTATTCTACTATTGTGAACCTTTAGTATTTTGCTTTCTTGAGCTATGTAAATTACACTTCGTACTTGTATGTATAGTGGCCATTTGTAGCCCATTAAAAATGTCTACAGGATACACATAATGTCCAACTAGAGAACTACAACTAGAGAACTAGGGAACAAGTTCAACTCTACTGCAATCAGACCTTTTGTGATTAATAGACACGTTGATATTTGAGTTAGCTTTGTCTACAGCTTTTCCAGTATAGCCAGTAGAGTTACCTCTAGGTCAATTGACAACTTAAACCCTACTAAGTACCTGCCTATACTACTCATATAAGTCTGCCAAACTAATGGCTCTACCTCTTATTAAACAACAGCGCCAAAGGCATGTGTGTGTTCTGTAGTGTTGGTGTGGTGTCAGTATGGTGTTATTGTAAGTGAAATTGTACAGTGTTAGAGTGAGTGCTAGAGCAAGTTTATGTGTTAGCATGCATGCGTGTTTTTTATGGAGGGTGCTGTAGAAATACTGCATCCAGGCGCCACTAACCCTAGGCTCGTTCTGGCTGTTAAAAGCAGTGGTGTATTCTGCCTAGGCTGAGTAGGCCCAGGATAGCAGGTCCAGGGTATGGCAGCCCTTCGGGCATTATACAGTGGGCGGTAGCAACTCTGGCATCGTTCAAAGGGCTGGTTAAAAGGAATCCCCAAACCGATCCACTAACACTATGTGTGACTGTTAAAGCAGACAGACTCCATAGTTCACTTTCGCCCTGTGCCGCTCATCCTTAAACAGTGGAGCACCAGGGTACAATGTCAGTAAGGAAAACAGCGTGGAAGGGGCATCTGGTGGTGCTGCACTAAGTTAGGAGTAGGGCAGCGATGAAGATAAATACACCACTGCTCAAAGGGTGTGCTTATGAGAGGATCATAAAGTATAGTGGGTGGATGGAACATGGATATATCAGCAGGACAATTGGATGGACATGGGGTAGGCTGATTGGAGGGGCTTGAGGGGCATGGCTTTAATTTTGTACCAAGACCCATGATATCTAATGAGGGCCCTGCATAGGCATCAGGCAGTGAAGCGTGCACCCATCTCCATAAGGGGGCAAAGACCACCCCTACTTTCCCCACTTGCATGGTAGTATAATGAAATCAGCCTTGGACGGAGTTTGCATTTTTAGTAAAACCCTTAAAGGATTTGGTGTGCAGCTCATAAATCAGTACCATTTCTTTGCAATAAAGCATATGCTGTCAGCGCCTTTTCTTAGTATAGGGACAGAACCTGTCATTTTAAATCTGCCGTATGATATGTTGTGTCTATCACCTTTAAAATGGGTGAGATTGGTAAAACCAGTTATTCACTTATAGTGCATTTATATTGATCTACACCTATATGAGTACACATCAACATTTTATTAGCATGAATCACACATGAAATGATGTTTGGTATGAATACATTTATATCATAGATACATCATAACTAAATTCTTAAATATAAAATTTTATATAAATCCATTTATCATTAGTAACATGTAATTTGGTAGTAAAAAATAGTAAGAGCAGTGGCAAAACTTGCACAAAGACCCACAATGTCTTCCTTAATGCAGACCAAATCTGGCCTGCACTAGCCCTCGTTAACAGAGAGCCAGTATAATATTTTAAAGGGTTTTGTCACCCCTGGGAAATCTGAACCTGTTTTACTTGGATGTACCTGAGACCTTTGGAACCTGTGAAGCACAACAAATGTGAAATGGCAAGCTCTGCAGTCCGGTTGGAAGATCGACTGTAGACATTCATGGGAGAGGAAGTTAGTACCCATTGGAAAAGGGGGCTTGATTTATCCCCCTCTCCCACTATATATGATGAGATACAATGTTTATAACCTCTGAGACATCTGGATTTCTTATTAGGCCTGAAGAAACAAATCATTGTATTCATAATATGTGCATCTAATATATGGCACCTAATATATGGAAGATGTACATTCCACTGAAAGGTTCAAATTTGCATTGCAAGCAGTGGCTATGACATTGATGTGCAAAATTCTCTGCAATAAAGGAATGCAGTCTTCAGATTTGTGTTACCTTTTTTGGTGATGTTACTCGCCATGGGAAACTATGGGTAGAAGCACTGTTTTTGATGTTAAAGTTTCCATAGCAATTTACTCTTTTTTGCATGACATTACATTTCACACACTTACCCAACTATTGGCAAACGCTGAGGTCCTGGATATGTGTCCAATGTAATAAGTAAACATGTAATGCTTTAAGATGAGACCTGGATGAATGAAAGTTCAGACTGAGGGGTGCATTAGGTCAAGCCTCTAGGTACTACGATACCAGAAAGACTGGAACGACCAGCACAGAAACCAATGAAGGCTGGATAGACAGATTGGCAAAGACTTATAAAGGCAGAAATAGGCCAAAGTTAGAGAGGACCAGAGACAAAGAGAAACATTTGCGATAGGGCAGGCTGAGGACAGGATTCCAATTTTCAGGGGCCATCCAGGCTGGAACATAAAACACAGTCTGCATAGCCAGGGTCATGTAACAACATTATCATAAAGCAAGGCATGGGGTCTGTGTCACTCCAAAGGGATGTTTGGATGCCCTAAGAGCTTCTAAATTAATTTTACCCCTCATATGACCATAGGATTGATTGGTTAAGATGAAGGCCCATGGTGGGGTCTGTGCCTCCTATAGGGGATATTAATACATTTTTAACCCACTCATGTTATTCAACATAGGTAAGAGGGTATTGGAGAGCTGTTTATCCCCAGAGGTTTATATGGTGTGATTTTCAGTCACACAGGCCAATATTTATACACAACCCTCACCCAGCATAATCATGTGAATCTGTGTATAAGCGTACGTATTAGTCTGTGTGTGTTAGCGTTTGTGTGGGTTGTTTATAATGGTGTGGGAGAGCACTTTGCTGTAGGTGTCCCCTGGGCAAGAAGGTACGAGTCCTCCCCTGCCGATGTACTGTACCTATGATATTGGTCTTCTTCCCCCCAAAACCTACAACATATGATTTAAAGTATCAACAAGGTCAGATAGTGATCAAAGTAATGAGTATGCATTCTAATTATAACATACATCTGCACAAGACTTACGCTGAAGCAAATATACACATGCCATCTGTTGTCCTATGACTGCTGCTTTTTCAACTTCAAATGTGGGCCTACCAGGAAGTAGCCAAGTAATATTACTTCTAGAATGCTTTTTACCCCAATTAGCTGCTACCCAGCTGTTTCATTTGAATCCTTTCAATAACCAACTTCCATACAATAAATGAACTACTATATCTAGTTGCACAAGGCGTGTTACAGCTCATAAAAAATATGTAGATATGCATACACATGTTCTCCAAAGTGAATAGCATGAGATCAGTTGTCAGAAGGAGGAAAAGGTGGAAGGATGAATATTAAGGCAGTAAATTACTTCTAACAATGTCAGTCCTTCCCTTAACTTTGATCCGATGCCTAACCCACTCCAAGGTGCTCTGACAAATCCAATTACTCACCAATATTAATCTCACGAAATAGGAAGGAATTTATGATAAAGTGAAAACTAATGTTGTGGAGGGAAAACTTCTGCTTTGGAGTAAGGTATATACTATAGTTTACTGCAGGCAGACCTGGCTGTAGGTTTTAAGAGGTTTTTTAGAGGTTCTCGGATACAAGATTTTAGGGGAAAACCTGGAAAACAAAAAAAGTTTGCAAGTGATGGAAAAATAAAATTAGCAACAAAATACTTATGATAACCGGTATCACATTGCAGTGATATATTATTCTTCTCACCTCTCCCAAATCTTCTTGGTGGGCTTTTAGACCGATGGAGATACTAAGCTGCTTTCACTGCTTTTATAATAATACCACCTCTGATCAGAGGGGAGCCAATGTGTGTTTCACTCGGTTCCTTCCGCCCATGCATGGGTGCTCAGGACCCCATCCTTTTGAAATTGTTAGGCTGATTAATGAGGACATTTTCACCTTAGAGTCAAGATAAAAAATTCTTGAGTTTCATTTCAGTTGTCATTTTAGGAGAAACAGGTGTGTAAAACTTTCAACCCAAGCCAGTTCTGTAATATTTTTAAAATGAAACTTATATAGATTAAAAATGTTTTTCCTGATATGTAGTTTTAAACTTTTGCCATGCTAATTTAAGACTATATACCCTTGTTGTGGTAGTTTTACTTCGTGTAAATGTACTCTCCTCCTTTATTGTGTTAATTCCCTTCCCATTCAATTTGTCTTTCTTCTAAGCTACACATTTTAAGATCCATAGACCTTCTCTGAACTTTCTCCAAAGTATCTATATCCTTCTGGAGATATGGTCTCCAGTACTGTACACAATACTCCAAGTGAGGTCTCATCAGTGCTCAGTATAACGGTATGAAATAATGACCCCTAAATCCCTTTCCTCTCACGTTGAGGTTAGGACTGTATCAAATATTCTATACTCTGTTCTTGGGTTTTTATGCCCTAGGATAAGGATAGAGGGTTGGCACTTATACAGATTACATGTCAGTTGCCACTGCTCAGACAATCTTTCCAGTTTGCCTAAAGTAAAAGGCCTGTTCTCTAGTAAATTCATTTTGGGGTAATTAAATAAGTCTCAAAATTGGAACAACACATGTACCTTGCAGTTTTCTACTGACTGTGTGTTGCTTAGTCACAGGGCTGGCCCGACAATGGAGCCGAGTCGGGCAACCGCTTCAGGCGGCACTTTTGAAGCCCTTTTTTTTTAAAAAAAAGCCGAGAAGAGAGAGAGAGGGGTGCCGAGTGGTTTTATCTTACCAAGTTGTCAGTACCTGCTCGGCGCCCCTCTCTCTCTCCTCTGGGAGCCCTCTAGCTCGGTCTCGGTGCCGGCTTGTAATGTTAAGCGCCGCCATTTTCCGGCCATGGTGGGGGGGGCGGCAGGGAGAGGAAGGGTAGATAATGGGGGGGGCAGCAGGGAGAGGAAGGGTAGATAATGGGGGGGGGGCGGCACTTTATACTTCGCCCCAGGTGGCATTTTGTCTTGAGCCGGCCCTGCTTAGTCAGTGTATACATTATCATCTTTTGTGCAATCAGCAATCAGCCTGACTCAGAGCATTCTATCCTCACCTACCCCAGGCTACGCATCCTTTGTTCTGGACAATGTGGCACACCACTGTGCTCATTACATTGCATCATTTACACAGCTGTAATAAAAAATAATTTACCTGTGTTTTTTTTATCAACCAAAGTACCATTGTGAAGATTAGGTAGGCAACCTGAAGGTCTCCCTCTTCTGGTGGAATGAATTCACAAAGAGGCAGTGCTAGAACGAGGCAAAAATAAGGTTAGGACTATCCGAAGACAGGCTTTTATAAATGGAAGATGGGAGGGTACCAGATATGGAGACTATATTACCTCATTTTCAAGGCATGTAATAACAGATTACTAGACTTGAAAATGATTTGGACCATTTTTAGTTTTGTTTCTGATCTATGAATTTCCGGACAACACATTTCGTGTCTTTTCAATTCTCACTCAGGAATGAGGAAGAGGCTGTCCCTGTTGCAAAAGTTACAACACCAGGCCAGAATAATGGAGACCGATCCATGGAGAAAGTAAAATGTAGAAACTGCTCTCTGCTTAGTAGACTTGTGAATTTGTTTTGGTACAAACTTTATTTTTAACAAAAATTGCATGTTTCGTGTTCGATCTCTAATAAAAATAACGAAAACAATTGCAACAGTGACAAAAATTTCTTTGGATCTGTCAGATTCGTTTCCAGATGTAGCCGCCATTATAAGCCAGTTTTGCATCATTATAAGCCATTTTGGCGCTCCTTGATGAGGTAAAGTGGGAGGGATGAGGGACTGTGTGAAGAAGGGTACATATCTACAACTGATAGTAGCAGATAGTAGCAAATAGTAGATAGTAACTTGTTAGCAGCAGCAGTTACAGACTGATGGGAGTTGAAGTGTGAGACAGTGACATTTATCTTAGCAGAGGCTGAGATTGATGTTCATTACTCTGGGAGAACCCTTTTTTTCCAAATTGTTATAAATAAAAAGTAATGTTATAAATAAAAAGTATTTTATGAATCTTACTGTAATTATTGAATAACATTTACTGTATGATGCTATCAATAACCACTAACTGAGTGTAAAGACAGAGTCCACACTCCTTGTTTTCTGCAATTAACAATATTTATTAAGAGAGGCTAAACAAACTAACAATACATATACAAATTACTATAAGTTAGTATATTCTGTTACCAAACTATCTATTCATTGATTGAATGGAAATAACAGAGAAACAGCAGGATAAGCCTGTAAACACGTGATACAATTACCACTCCCTTGTGATCATCTCCACGCAGACTCAGAGAGAGAGAGAGAGAGAGAGAGATGGCAGGACTTTATAAACACAATAAGTCCTCCTTCTGCTGGACACTCCCCTGGTAACCTATCTTCTCCAGTGACCCTTAGAGACCAAGGTGATAGAAAAGGGAAAGGACATTGCACTGGGGGAGGGAGTGGAAGGTGACCAAATGCCCTAACTGATTTGCCATGTGCTCTGCAGAGAAGAATCTCCATTAATGTTTGAGACCATTTTAGGTCTTGTATAGAGAGGCTTTGCCCATTGGATCTCTGCATCATAACACCATTTCACTTCATTGGCATACAGTTGGTTGTCAATCATGCCTTCCTTTTTTTCCAAATCAAAAAAGACCTTTTAATTTCGTCAGAGCCAAAGAACCGGAAAAACGTAATTCGTTGCCCGAAAATGAACGCGGCAAAAAACAAAACTAAAATTTAGTTTGAAACGAATTTGGCTCGCCGTGTACACGTATACTGCTTAGTTTTATTTTGTTTTGTTGGCGACCCTCCTTATTTCCAGACATTTGCAGCAAATTTTGTTAAAATTTGTACGAATTCCAATGCACAAGTCTACATATTACTATCCTGCTCTCAACTTTAGTTTGTTGACAGAACCATTTTACACCAAAAGGAGAGAGGGTAACCTTTAACAATTGACACATTTCCTCATTGTAATATGGCTATTCCCAATAACAAACATATAAGAAGGATTACAATTGATTTATAATAACTTAATATGTTATCACAATTACATTTATTTAGTAAATATACTTAAAGTATATATTATGAAAGATTATATTGTTAAGATTTGGGGAATCAATTATCCTATTATAAATAACCTTGAAGCAATCGGCAATTTGCGAGTGTTTTATATTTTGAAAATGTCATATCCTCCTGTAAGTTATCTTATGTGCTGATACCATTGCTTAAAATAACTATAATTTTCTTCCTTGGTGATATTTATATTACTTAACAGAAACCACCCACAACTTTCTGTAGTTGCATCTTTCAATGTTGATGAAGAAACAGGAAGCATTCACATAGGATATTGAAATCATGCTGGATAAAGAAATTTATATTTTAAAATATATGGAGATTTAGTATTTTTGCCATCAGGTATAAAGAAGGACACTTTACTCTCGGCAAACTCACACTCTATCCCGCCACACACACGCTTTAAAACTGCATAGCTTCTATCATTATATACTGGCGCAGACACTGAAGGTAACAGCATTACTGTTATTATATACCGAGGCAGACATTGACAGTGGTACAGCATAACACCTATCACTATATACTGAGGCAGACATTGATGGATGTACAGCATAACACCTACCACTAAATACTGAGGCAGACATTGAATGTGGTATGGCGTAATCCCTATCACTATACATTGAGCCAGACATTGACAATAGTGCAGCATAACTCCTATCACTATATACTAATCCAAACATTGATTGTTAACAGCAATCACACTCCTATCATGTCCAGGCATACCCAGATTCCAGCATGTACGAGCTGACTTGGCATAATAGCAGTATGATTGCTAACAGCAATCACATCCTTATCATGTCCAGGTTCTAGCATGTACTGATTGCCTGGGCATGATAGGAGTGTGATTGCTGTCAGCAATCATATATATA